>CAUYLG010071852.1:0-198640 GCA_963573385.1 Cacajao melanocephalus
AGGCCGATTTAGAAGACGGCTGGAAAAAACTGACAAATTAGTAATATTAAGACAGAAAAGAGGGACAAAAATACATCTTCTAGAGACATTAAGAATAATATATGGATACTGTAAATAATTTTATGTCAAAGCTTTAAAAAACATATAGTTTCAGAGGTTTGTTTTTTTGGGGGAAAAGAACTGTTCTATTTTCCTCTTGAATTATTTTTTAATCAATACCTCGAATAAAATGTCATATGCTTTATCTGATGTGAATATAGGTACAAGGTTCTGATATGAATATAGGTATAGGTTCTTTTAGCTGCTATCAGTACAGTATATCTTTTAACCATCTTTTTTTACTTTTAACCTTTCTATGTCTTTATACATGCTCTTCAACTTACAATGGGGTCACATCCCAATAATTCATCGCTGGTTGACAGTATTCCATGTTGAAAATGCATTAAATGCATCTAACCTAACAAACATCATAGCTTAACTTAGCCTATCTTAGGTGGGCTCCAAATACTTACCCTGGTCTAGAGGTAAGTAAGTGTGAACTGGGGCAAAATGATGTAACACAAATCCTACTGTGGTGAATACTATACACAGATGGGCATTTTGCAGACATGAAGGTGTCAGAGGCGTGTGAACCAGAGCAACTCCACCTTGAATTACAGCTGGGTAAAATAAGGCTGAGACCTGCTGGGCTGCAATTCCAGACAGTTAAGGCATTCTAAGTCACAGGGTGAGATAGATGAAATAGGAGGTCAGCACCAGATACAGATCATAAAGACCTTGCTGATAAAACAGGTTGCAGTAAAGAAGCTGGCTAAAACCCACCGAAACCAAAATGGTGATGAGAGTGACCTCCGGTCATCCTCACTGCTGCACTCCCACCGGCGTTATAAACTCTCATGGCAATGTCAGGAAGCTATGGTCTAAAAAGAGGAGGCATAAAATATCCACCCCTTGTGTAGCATATTTTCAAGAAATAACCATAAAAACGGGCACCCAGCAGCCCTCAGGACTGCTCTGTCTGTGGAATAGCCATTCTTTTGTTCCTTTACTTTCTTAATAAACTTACTTTTACTTTGCTCTAACCACTCTCCCTGAAGTCTTTCTTGAACAAGATCCAAGAACCCTCTCTAGCGATCTGGGATCAGGACCTCTTTCCTGTAACAAAGGGACGCAAAAATACAAAACACAATATCCAAAAAATCCTGGAAACACAGCACACTGTAAAGTAACCATTGTTAACCCTTTGTGATCACATGGTTAACTGGGAGCTGTGGCTTGCTATCTGCCCAGCATCAGAAGAGAGTATCTTATCACCTACTGCTAGCCCAGAAAAAAAAATCAAAATTCTAAAATGAAGTAAGGTTTCTACCAAATGTGCATCACTTTTGCACCATCCTAAAGTCAAAAAGCCATAAAGCAAACCATTGGAAGTTGAGGGACTGTCTGTAAAGTGTTGTGTTACAAAGAGTACATAGTTGCTTTTCTTATTCTGCTTGGCAGTCTTTCATGTATTACTGATACAGTTGGACTTCAGTTTATTTTTTTAAAAAAAGATTCGTGTTGTGATACCACTCTGACTGCTTGCTGGGCGCACTGCTCTATCCCCCTTTTAAGGTGTTAAATGTCAATACATACCATACCAAAGAGAGTAGTCATAGTAATCTGAATGTCTATTATTTACTTAGGTCTATGCAATGCAAAGGTGTTTACTTGAGCAAAGAATGGAGTCTAGCAGCAACGGAGACCTGTGAAGACTGACTGAGGGAAAGAGAGAGGGCATACAATTTGGGGGACAAACACTTCTAGAACAAGGCTTCCACAGTGGGATTTTTGAAAGATGCTAGATGAGGTCTATTTCAGGCAGTCTTGGGAGATCCAACTAGGCAGGGTAGGGTGCTGTGCACGCAGCTTATTGGGGTGCAGCTGATGTCAGGGCTGTTCACATTTCCTGGGCCTCACCCAGTAAATTTATGGGCGTGTCTATCAGTTTTCACCCTGTGGGTACAACTGAGGAGAACACCAAGTTCATCTGACAGGTGTTCAATGACTTAACCAAATGGCTTGATTTAATGGCTTAAGTGTGGATATTCTGGGGATGAATCAATAACATTTCTCCACAATTTGTACCTTGTGTTTGTTTTAATTCTTTTATTCCTTCTTTTGTTCATTGTTCTAGATTAATCAAATGCATTTTTAAAGTTTTCTTCTTTCTTTTTAATTATTTAGTGTTATATTGTTGTAAAATCTGCAGGCTTAACTAATTACAACCCACCTTATTAAAAAATTAATGCTTGTATGATGTCTCAAGCAATGCAAGAATTGTACAATTCATCTCCATTTACTTGTCGTTAAAAAACAAGATATTCTTAATTTTCGTATAAACCACCAATATTATTTGGTATTTACTCCCATATTCACAGTTTCTAGTGTTTTTCATTCTTCTTCCAGTTCTGTGCTTCGATCTTAAATTATTTTCCTTCCGCTCAAAGATCTTTTGAAAATGTTCCTATAGTTCTAGTTGTCTGGAGAAAAAGGTTCTCAGCCTTTGTCTGAATATGCCTTTGTTTTGGCCTTCAACTTTGATCTTTTTCTCTGTGCTTCACCTTATTTCTTATTGATCTATCTTTGAGTTCATTAATTTTGTCTTTTGAAGTTTCTGGTCCGATTTTAAGCCGATAAAATGACACGTTAATTTTGAACACTATATTTTCTATTTCTAGACCATTCATTTGATTCTTTTATGGATCATAGTCCTCTGTTGAAATTCTTTATTTTTATCCTTTTTTGTACATCTTTCCTATGTTCTTTTTTTTGTTTTTCTTTGAGACGGAGTCTCATTCTGTCACCAGGCTGGAGTGCAGTGACGCAACCTCAGCTCACTGCAACCTCCGCCTCCCAGTTCAAGCGATTCTTCCGCCTCAGCCTCTTGAGTAGCTGGGATTACAGGTGTGCACCATGACATCCGGCTAATTTTTTTTGTATTTTTGGTAGAGATGAGGTTTCACCATGTTGGCCAGGATGGTCTTGATCTCTGGACCTCGTGATCCACCCGTTTCAGCCTCCCAAAGTGCTGGTATTACAGGTGTGAGCCACCATGCCCAGCCCCTGTGTTCTTTTTAACATATTAACCATAATGACTCTGAAGCTCCTGTCTCTATGCCCATGTCTGGTTTTCTGTGGGTCTGCTTCTATTGCTTTATATTTTCTCCTGAGTATAGATTGCATATTCTTGTGTCGTCAGTAGTCTGGTAAGTTTTGATAATACTCTAGAGACAGTGTCCAAAAAAATTCATAAAAGCTCCAGGTGATATTTTTCACCAGTAACTATTTTCTCTTGCTTTCTTGTTAGGCATATAAGGCAATTGTCTAATCACCTCAACCCATTCATGGATTGAGCTGACACAAGACTGCTTAGGAGACTTAGTATGACTAACTTTGTCCTTTATGCAATCCTTATTTTGGGAGGTAGGGTGAGCGACCCTTCTGGGCATTTTTCTGAAGTGCCCGATAGATTTCTGCCTCCTCATCCCTGGGACACTACCGGGAATTTGTTTCTGTACTTCAGAAGTTTTGGACTTAGCTCTTTTGCCTCTTGCTTCCCCTTGCAATAACCCACCTCTCCAACTCTCCCTACCAGCTCTGAAATCTAGTTCATTAGTAAATTTCTTGAAGAAGAGACAAGTTGAGTGTTTGAATCAGGCTAACTCCCTCTGGTAGAACTCTTTTTCCTAAGCCTCCTAAGACTATGGAAGATTTTACTGAGCCTTTGAGAAGGATTTGATGTTATTAAGGCCTTCTGTGCTTTTTAGTTATCTAGTGCTGCCTAACCACCTCGAAACTCAGTTGCTTAAAAGAATAATGGCCATTTATTTTGATCACGAATCTGCAATTTGGGAAAGGTCTGATAGGGACGCCTCACTTCTTTGCTGTGGAGCATTGACTGGAGTGGTTCAACTGGGTTTGAAAGAATCCATTTCTATGATGGCTTACTCACAAGTTTGGCAAAGTGGTGCTGGCTCTTGGCTGGGAGCTTAGCTGAGGCTATTGGCTAAGATTCCTCTCCACATGGGCGGGTCATGTAGCTATTTGGATATTCTCACAGCATAACATTTGGGTTCTAAGAGGCAGGAAATGGAAGCTGCCAATCTCTTAAAGCCTGGGCTTAGAATTTGTTTCAGCATCACTTCTGTAGTATCGTATTTGTCAAAGCAGTCACTGAGCCTGCTTAGATTCAAGGGTGAGGGACATAAATCCCAACTCTCAATGGAAGAAATGTGAAAGAACTTATGACCATCTTTAATTCACCACATACAAGCCATCCCAAAGTTCAATAAATGTTCTGTGAAAAAAACAGGCCACACTTTTGGGTCTCCTTAAGTTTCTGACACATCATTTCAGCCTTCCACAATCATTGAAAGCCTTGATAGTTTCACTTTCCTTTAGTAGCATCTAAGTTAGTTACTCAATATAACCCTCAGTTCAGGCCCAGAGGCTGAAAATGTTCCCAGTGATGATTATTATTCACCTCTGAATGGCATCCCCTGTCTGGAATTCAAATTCATCCATGTTGTTTCTATAGCTTGAAGTCACGGTAATTATTGAGACTTCCCAGAAAGGATGCAAAAAGTAAGAAGAGAAGAGAGAGAATCTCAAGAACCTCCCAAGTTAAAGAAACAGAAGAAGATTAGATCAAGAAACAACAGGCAGAGAGGGAGGAAGAAAACCAAGAGTGCAGTGTGATGGAAGCTAAGTTTGAGTGTTGACTGTCTGGGAGTGGTCTACGGTGTCATTTGTTACAGAGAGGAGGTAAGATAAAGAAGAATGCCTGTGTTGGATTGAGAGACAGGTAGGCAAGGTTCAAGAGGTGCTTTGGTGCAAGGATGGGTCTAGCAGCCAGCAGGCTATGGATTAAGGAGTGCGTGGGAGCTGACTGATTAAGTGAACACAATGTGAGTGAAAAACTCTTTCAGTGAAGATGTTACAGGAAAGGGGTCCCACTTCAGACCCCAAGACAGGGTTCTTTGATCTTGCACAAGAAGAATTCAGAGTGAGTCCACAGTGCAAAGCAAAAGCAAGTTTATTAAGAAAGTAAAGTGGTGAGAACAGGCACAGTGGCTCACACCTGTAATCCCAGCACTTTGGGAGACTGAGGCGGGCAGATCATCTGAGATCAGGAGTTCAAGACCAGCCTGGTCAAGATGGTGAAACCTCATCTCCACTAAAAATACAAAAATTAGCTGTGTGTTGTGGCTGGCACCTGTAATCCCGGCTACTTAGGAGGCTGAGGCAGGAGACTGTCTTGAACTTGGGAGGCGGAGGGTGCAGTGAGCTGAGATCTCACTATTGTACTGCAGCCCAGGTGACGAGAGCGAAACTCCATCTCAGAAAAAAAAAAAAGGGAAAGTAAAATTGTGAAAGGACAGCTACTCCATAGGCAGAGTAGGAGGTTCCCGAAAGCAAGAGGAGGTACACCCTAGGTACAACGCAGATATATATGGGGAGATCTGCTCTGCTACAAGGGTTTGTGATAAAGGATTAATTTTCTTAATTACTATATTTTGCAATAATCAATATTATTACCTTTAAAGGAAAATTAGGAGTGCCTTTGTTCTCCAGATATTGCAGTATCTGGACACTCCCAAGTCTGGGTTTGTTCAGTAATCACTACTAATTTGTTCTCTTAACCATAACATCCGGAGGCTAGGAATGCTTAACTTCCTGAGAATGCAGCGCAGCAAGTCTCAGCCTCATGTTTTCAGCCCTCACACAAAATGGAGTCACTCTGGTTTGAACGCCTCTGACAGATCTAGCTGGGAAGAGGAGGAGAAAAGAAGGGTTGAAAATTACCTATTGGGTGCAATGTTCATGGGTACACCAGAAGCCCAAACCTCACCATTCCACAATATATCCACGTAAGACACCTGCACGTGTACCCCTGAATCTAAAATCATAAAGAAAATACAATACAATCTGATTTGGCCATTACAAAAGAAAGATGTGGCAGGGAAAAAGAGACACGAGATTGAATGAGAGTTTAATTTCTAAATAAGTGTAAGATAAACTTGCTATGTTTAAACGCTGATGTAAAAATACCAATAGGCCTACAGTAGCTGAATCTATAAAAGACAAAAGAGAAAACCGATGAACAACAAAGTTTCTTGAGAGGTAGTGAGAGATTTGATCAGGAAAAGGAGTGGGAAAATTAGCCCAAGACTAGGATCAGCCTGGTGGAGGTGATGAGGCAGTGGGTAAATTCTTCTCTTCTATTTAATCAGGAAGTAAGAATGAATGGCTGTGTAGCTAAGTTTTAGGTAGCAGACAATGGAAGTGGTTTCTATCGAATGGACTTCATTTATAAAAATAGAAACTTCATTCCCTGCTAATCGCATGAGAAAGCATGCGGGGGCGGAAGACTTGAGAAGGTATGATGTTTGAAATCAGCTCTGTGGGGAATAAAAAAGACAAATGTAAAAGAATTGCTGAGCAACTTTGAGTCCAATCTCAGTCTCACCAGTTGGAGACATTTGCAATACAAGAAAACACAGAAATCAAACAGTTAAGCTGATCTGGAGTTAGGGTTTTATGGGGCACAGGTAACAGAAGGAAAACAGATCAAAGGAACTGAGGATTTGGCAAATGAGTGGATAAAGAATGGATCATGAAGTCTAGGCTGTAAGGATGTAAAGTTAAGGTACAGCAGTAGGAGAGAATAAATTGGAGCAATCAGAGATACTTGGATGAGGTCAAAGAACAAGGATAACGAGAGGGAAGGGATAAATGCATGGCCAGAGAGTAAGATGTGGAAAGTTAAGCTTTCAGAGGTGGAAGAGTTCTAAGTGATGGCAAGGTGCACATAGCAGCCACGTGAGTAGAGGGCTGAAGTAAAGGGCTGGCGAAAAGCCATCAAGGCTGGGAAAGTCAGTCAAACAGCAGCAACGTTCAGTGGCTGAGCTTGCAGCACAAATGAAATCAGAAAAAATGTCAACAGGATCAGAGATGTCAATGAAGACAATAAGGCTGATTTCCAAGTGTGTGAATGGGAGACGCTGACCAGGATATAGGTGAGGGACAGCAATAGAGAGAGCCAATGAACGTTGGCCAAGATGAGGCACAACCTTCCAAGGAGCAAGAGCAGGGACTGGTATTGATTTGGAAGTGCCAGAAGAATGAGGACTACTTCATCTCCCAAGGCTCAGGTCTGTCAAATGTGGGCCAGTGAACGCCATTTTTTTAAGAAGCTGCTCCTGATACTGTCATCTGCCCTCTGCTGTCACGGGGCATAGACCAACCTCTGTTGAGACGATGTGCTGTTTTCAGATGTGTGCTTGTGACCGTTCACCTGGCCAAGAAGAAGTATGTCTGCCACCACTCCCTCCATCCACGCAACCCCTTCTGAAGGTGGTGAAACGGTCTTTGCAAAAATTATAACAGTGAAAAAATTATGACATCTGATCTAATGAACCCCCTTCTTTCCTTTAGCTTTCAAACTGCTCTTAATCATTCCTAGGTCTGAGCCCGGCTAACTTTGGGGGACATTCAGTTTATAGTTTAAATGATAATAGCCCTTCCCCCAAACTAGGCTGCCTTTGTAAAGCTAATAAGAGGCCACCAGGTTAGGAGGATGAAAGGAGCCTGAATTCTTTAAGATGTACACATAAACAGTTGTCAGCCATTATTCCACAGGTTACAAAATGTCAATGAAAAGAGCCTAACTGTAAAATATTATTCTGAGCCATGTATGTGTGACCACGGCCTGTGACACAGCCCTCAGGAGGTCCTGAGAACATGTGCCCAAGGTGGTTGGGGTGCAGCTTGGTTTTATAAATTTTAGGGAGGCATGAGACATCAATCAAATACATTTAAGGAATACATTGGTTTGTTTCAGAAAGCAGGACAACTTGATGTCGTGCGGGTGGGTGCTTCTAGGCTATAGGTAAATTTAAACATTTTCTGGTTGACAATTGGTTGAGTTTGTCTAAAGACCTGGGATTGATAGAAAGGAAATATTCAGGTTAAGATAAAAGATTGTGGAGACCGAGGTTCCTTTGAAGTCTTATAGTGGCTGCCTTTAGAGACAATAGATGACAAATGTTTTCTATTCAGGTCGATAAAGGGTGCCAGATTCTTAGGTAATCTCTAGGATTGGGATGACTTGGAAGAAAAAGATCTAGCTATGTTAATAGAGATTCTTTACAGATGCAGATTTTCCCCCAGAAAGGATGGCTTGCACGGCCATTTCAAGGTATGGCAAATAAACATGTTTTGGGATAAAATATTTTGATTTTCTTCCTTGTGTCATAACGTTACATCAGAGTCCATTTGGAAAATAAGTCACCATATATAGGGTTAAATAAAATCCATCTGGTGAGAATTTATGGCTTGTAGGGCATGACTCTCCAGATCCCTTAGATAGGAATTTGGGCAAGATAAAAACATCAGAGCTTAGTCCTTGAAGATATGCACTTTCCTGCAATTACTCTTGCAGATAACATCACTATCGTAGAACCTAAGATTGACCTTTTGCGATGTCTTTTCAGGTTTTTTGCATGTCTGACAATGATGGCTTCACCTGGACCCCCAACTGTTCTTGTGGCCCCACCCAGAAGTGATCCAGCACATATGAGGACAATTTCTTACACCCTGTAATTGCACCCCAACCAGTCAGCAGCCAGCACCCATTGCCTAGCTACCTGTGGGAAGTCAAAGTTCCTCTTCAACGTTTCTTTTCTTGTTAAAGAATAAATCCTAAGTGTGCTAATAACTCTTTGGCAAGCCCTATCCTATGTGGCTGTTAGATATGCCATGCTTACAGGTACATAGTATATTCTATGTTTTTGTAATTTAACCGAAATATCTGTGCTGGGTTTGCTCACAGGCATGTCCCATCTTACAGCCTATGCCCCTTACCTGTTTAAAAAATTTTAAGTTATTAGCCAATTGGGTTTTAGTTTAGACTGTGAGGTCTGGCTCCAACCAACGGAGATCAGACACAGCAGTAAGGACAGCTCCAAATACACGAAGGATAAATATGTCTGCTTTTCCTTTGTTCGTTGTACTCTTGTGGTAAGATGGCTAATGAGGGGTACCCTGCCTGCAGTACGGGAAGTAAAAATTGCATTGCTGAGAGATCCTTTGTCTCAGGGCTGATTTTTCTTTGCAGCACCAAGCATCTGTTTCCAACACTACCCCTCCTCTTCCCCCCAAACTCTCTGTGAAAAACCCTAGCCTCTGAATTTTCAGGGAGACTGATTTGAGTACATATAAAATTGTGGTCTCCTGTTTAGCTGGCTCTATGTGTATAAAACTCTTTCTCTACTGCAATTCCCTCCCTTGATAAACCAGCTTTATCTGGGCAAGGGGCAAGAAGAACGCATTGGATGGTTACAATGGCATGGAGCCCCCAGACTCTGGAGCCTAGAGCTTGTTTACACAGGCAGGACTACTACCTGGGTGTGGTCCCTTGCCTGGGCAACCAACAGCTTCTTCCACTACTGTCCTCTCTTTCCCCAGCTCCCTGTCTCCCAAAGCACCGTGACATTAACTGCCACAGGTTAGTGCAAGAAAACAGAGGCAGATGTTACACCCAAATGGACACTGACGTTCTGAAAGACCAATGGCTCATGTGCTACAGACCTAAACAATCACTTTGATTCTGACACAGAAAAGTGAGGCGAGAACTGAGGCACCGCATGCTCTCTGTTAGCTGGGACAGGCCAGACTGACCGGAGCACGTGTGGTGGCAGCTCTTACCAATGCACAGGTGAGTACCTGCAAAACAACCACAGCACCTCTTTAAATTAATGATGCTAATTTGAATGTCACTGGCTTTATAGGCTTGTTTCTGTGTGATTTGTGAATGCATTTGGTTTTTTTGAAGCTGTGTTTTTATATTTGTATAAATTTAAGTAACATTATAATTCAACACTATTATTTCCTGGGAGGAGCTTATATCTGTACATTATTCTATTTTGAGAAACCCTGATACGAAGGAAGCCAAACAGCAGAGAAGTGTCTCAATTGAAGTCGGATGACAGCAATTGCACTGGGCCAAGCCTCGCAGTTCTTCTAGGACGCCTGTGAGGTTTGAGGATGAGATCATAGGTCTTTAGAGTCTTTGCTCCAAATGCCCGGGAAAGAAGAGCTCAGCTTTGCAAACATTGTCTTGTTCAGCCTCTGCTTTAGCTCACTAAAGAAGGGGGTGGGGGAGGGAAGGAAGAGATACTTTCATCTGTGTCTGGGGGTACCCTAGGGAACATGTGTATGGAATTACACTGTCTCTTACAAGCACTTTTAGTTTGCTATGCCTGCAATTCAAGGATGGCAGAATGCAAGATAGCCTGTGCTATCAAGATGGCCCCGACTCAGAGCTGCTTGGAAATGCCACCTGTAATCTTAAAACAAAACCCACCTTCCCTCTTCAAAAACAGTCAGTAGTTTAATTGTGTTAAGTACTTTTCAACCTAGGAAGCTTCAGGTTGCTGAATTAAGCAACAGAACGGCATTCTTTTAAGGCTTAAGACTATACATTTAGAAAGCTGATAACATGTCTCATGCTGGAAAACCTAAAGTCTATTAGGTAATTTCCAAGGATTGCGTTTCACAGACCGGCTCTCCAATCCAAATAAAGATATACTCAAACACCCTCACTCTTTACAAGTGACCCTTGGCCTCGCTAAGGCTTCCTAGATAAATGTAGATGGAGACTTTTAAAACCAACAAAGACAAACATTTGCTTGAACATGTAAATGCAATTGTTCAAGCTGTAAATTAAATTCAATTACTTACAGAGGGTAGTATCTTCAGCCTCCTGCTAATTATGCTTGCGAGTTTCAATTCATTAAACTCGGATAATGCCCATAAAAAAGGAATCTGGCAGCAGCGAGCCATGCACCTCCCCTCCCCGCCGGCCTGTCCCCTCGGTGGCTTCATCACTGTGGTTCTGTATGTTGGCAAACCCAATTCACATCCAAAGAGTCTTTAAGAAAAAAGTGGAGAGAGACATCCAGGGTGTGATCATAGAAAGTATAGCCAAGCGGAGGCCCGACGTGCACCCTCTGAAGGTGTCTACAAAACGCTGGAGTACAAGGGAGAACGCTTAAGGCTTTCCAAGAGAAATGCTAATACTTGGAGGTGATGGATCTTACCCTAAACCTGCCCAGCTGCGCCCCCAGGGCAAGAATCCGCGGCGCGGTGGGATTCCATTTGCTCTCTCGCGGTGGGATTCCATTTGCTCTCTCGTTGGAGGGGCGATCCAGCCTTCAGCTCTTGAGAAGCACGTCCAGCAGCAGCCTTTCCACCCCTCGCAGCACCACTTCTCCCTTGTGCTGTCTCTCTTAGCCCAGCTTGGATTGTCCCTCGGCAGGAAACGGGTGACAGTGTGCTAACCAAGCCAGGAACGTCTGCATTTTTAAAAAGGCCCCAGAGAAACACAACTTCAGCACAGAAAACAAATTGCTGATGTGGAAATGTTAAGTATTCATCAAAGGAATGTGTGGAGAGAGGGAGCTTTTCCTATAACCTTCAAGTCACAGTCAGCAGGCCATTCCGGCCACAAGGCCAGCCCTGATCACGGGCTAATTGGATTGGTTCAGAAGATGGTGATTGAGAGGCTCCTGTAAACCAGGCCTGGTAACGGGTTTCTGCTCTGGAGACATTTTTAAGAGGGCATGGGGGTAAGCCTTAAAGAATACAAGACTTCAAACTCACTTTGAGTGAATGGATTTCATTATATCATAACCGTTTGTTACAGATCCAAGATAACCTCACACATTCTTCATAATGTTTTGGAGACCAGAAACTATGTTACTGTATTGGTTATCTACAGCTGTGTAACAAACAACCCCAAAACATGGTCACTACAAGCTGCAACCACTCTTTTAGCTCATTATTCTCCTGGGCAGTTCTTGTGTGGGCCCCGAGGGTCTCTGCTGGGCTTGCTCCTGTGTCTGTGCTGGTCGGGTAAGCCGGCAGGTTGCTGGCTGGTCCCAATGGCCTCACTCACATGGCTGGCACTTGGCTGGCTGTTGGCTGGGGCAAGCAGATGACTAGGCCACACTCTTCTCATCATCCATCAGGCCAGTCTGGGCTCCTTGGCATGGCAGAGGCAGTGTTCCAGGAATAGTTGGAGGGTAATAGGGTTTGGCTCTGTGTCCCCACCCAAATCTCATCTCGAATTGTAGTCTCCATAACCCCCACATGTTGAGGGAGAAGTCTGGTGGGTGGCAATTGGATCACAGGGACAGTTTTCCCCATGCTGTTCTCATGACAGTGAGTGAGTTCTCATGAGATCTGATGGTTTTATAAGGAGATCTTCTCCCTTTGCTTCTCACTCTTCTCTCTCCTGCTGCCTTGTGAAGAGGGCATCTGCTCCCCCTTCTGCCATGATCCTAAGTTTCCTGAGGCCTCCCCAGCTATGCGGAACTGTGAGTCAATGAAGCCTCTTTCCCTTATAAATTACCTGAATCTCGGGTGGCATCTTCATAGCAGGGTGAAAACAGACTAATACAGAGAGCAAGCCCAACCTGCAAGCTCTTTTCAGATGCCTGCTTGTGTCATATTTGTTGTTGTCCCATTGGTTCAAGCAAATCACGTGGCCTAGCACAGACTCACTGTCCAGGGGGCTTCACCCAAAAGTGTAGATGCTTGTGAATTTCTTCTTGTAAAGTTCAGCTAATGCTCAGAAAGAAGAAATCAGGCAGCGGCAACGTGGACCATGAAAAAAATCAACCCAAGTTACCAATTATAATACATGACTTTAAAAACACAAACAAAAACCAAGAGTCCTGCCCTCTAGGTGCTTCCTAGACTTTTAAGATCTTTGGATGTGTTAGTCTGTTCTCACCCTGCCTCAACAGCGTGAGACACACCTGAGACTGGGCGATTTATAAAGGAAAGAGGTTTAATTGACTCACAGCTCCACACGGCTAGGGAGGCCCCACAATCATGGCAGAAGGTGAATGAGGAGGAAAGCCATGTCTTACATGGCAGCAGGCAAGCAGGCTTGTGCAGGGGAACTCCTATTTATAAAACCATCAATCTCGTGAGACTTATTCACTACCCTGAGCACAGTATGGGGGAAATTGCCCTCATGATTCGATTATCTCCACCTGGCTTCACCCTTGGCCTATAAGGATTATTATAATTCAAGGTGAGATTTGGGTGGGGACATAGCCAAACCATATCAGTAGACTAATAGTATTTAAGTAGAACTAACAAAGATAGGAATGAAACATAGGCTTGCTAAAACGTTTATGTTGTTAACTAAGAATATTAAATAACAAACAGGTAACTACCATCTACTGCCACGAGTATTTTAATTTAGAAAAAGACCATCTCAATACTAAAGTCAAAGCAAGACCTGAGTTTAGAATAAACATTATTTCTTTAAATTGAATACATTTGGTGTCATGAAAAGCTATCTTCATTGTCTTTATTTTTCTCATTTCACTGAAGATCAGTGGAAAGTCTGATGTGAACGGCCCTGCTCTGGTGACTGACATCTTAGAACAACTGGCCTAGAGAAAAATAACAGAGTAAGGCAGGCTTTGCTGATTAAGTAATTAAGTTAACTACTACTAAGTTAGTTGTTATTTAAGCCTGTATTGCATGTGCTTGCTAGCACTGCCCTACTTTATATAAGGTGTGATACAAAGTAAAAGAGCAATCTTCCTCAAGCCTTCTAGAGTCTAGCCTGGAAGTAAAGACTGGGCATTAATAGACACGGTCAAAAGTCTGGAAAATAGAAGTCCCAACACAGAGCTCAGAAGGGAATTGCAAAAACAATGGAGGTGCGGCCGAAAAATAGGACTGTGATATCAGCTCACAAGCAAGAAAGAACAAGGTTGCTAACTCATTTTACATTTAGAACATGAATCCTGCCTTGAATAGGAGCTCCCTAGAGTCACATGGAAGACTGTTTTCTTACTTATCTCTGGGATTCTGTCTTGTCAGCTTAGATCATAACTCTACCAGGCAAGAATAGTGTCTACTTCTGAGCTGTGAACATTAGCCTAGACTACGCTGGTTGCATGAGTACAACATCCCTGCAAACACGTCGCTTTTACATATTTGAGTTCACTGATCACACTGAAAGAGAAGTGAGAAAATGGAGTTTCCAAGTCCATTGCTTTCTAAGATTCTTGGAATCTTTTTGCAGAAGACGTGCCAGTTGAAATGACACACACGCCAGGAACTTGCCATACTTCCTCTTTTTGGAACTCTGTAGCTACATTCTCCAAAGATATAGAGGGTAGGTGAGCCCATAGTGATTTTGCCTATGTGGGGAGGTTTTTCCTAGTTTCTTGCCTGTGTTCCTGTTACTCAGCACAGCAGATGGGGGTGGCTCTCACTTGAATATCAGCCCGCCAGAAGCTGAAGAGGAACCGTTGCCAAATTTTGATCACTAAATTGTTATCCAGTGTCATCCCACATTCAAACGAGATGCCTTCTTTAAGAAACCACCTTTTGAGAGAAAGCTAATTTTAGAATGACTAGAATCAAAAACGCTCAACACAGAAATAAAGCCCCAGATCCCACGGTGGTGTTCCTTTTCCCAAGTATCCTCTTTCAAGGCTTGTCTCAGCCAAAATAAAAGACTCAGCCGCTCACCCTCTTCAATATCTCTAAGCAAGAGGTTCTTCATGGATTGGGGAGTTCAGAAAGATCTAGCAAGTTTCAAAGCATGCCTCCTTCATTCTCATCAATGATACAAAAATCTGTCTCTCTATCTATCTGTCCATTGGAACTGTGACAATCTAATTCAAGTTTGACATTTTTTGGTTAGGAAACTGAGTACCTCATATCTCATGAAAGGATTAGAACCCAGGACTTCATACTGTCAGTTCCTTATCCATTGAAATCTCCTCCCCATGCTAGGAGGACCAGGCTCTGGCAGAGGTTACGTAATATGATTCAGTGTGTTCTGAAAGCTTCAGAAAACATACCCCAAACATGGAGCCATTTTCGTCCTTAAACTGCCACTTTTTGTTTGGCTCTTTTAGTCCATTCACAGAGAAATGAGTTTTCCCCACAATCAGAGGTTATCAAACACTCACTCCTAGTAGCACCATTTCCAATTCATAAACTCAAGGTGCTATTAGGAAGAGAATCATGAATTTAGCCAAGACGTGGCCTCAATAGTTTGAAAACCTAATGAATGGGATATCCCTTTCAAAGCACCCTGCTCCAAGGATTTCTTGTTTGGCCTGATATGTATGTCACCCTCCATGGGTGAAGTCACCCACCCAAGTGACTGTTTTAGACCAGTCACAGGCCATTTTTAGATATGCAGAGAATGCTCACTGGTAGAGGCTTGAATTAAACTTCAAAAGATCATTTAGCCACTGTCTGGCTTTAGCAGGGACGGCATAGACACGAAAAGATGGCCTTCAGAAGTGCCTAACTTTCCATCAAGGTCATCATGATCAGAAGGTACAAAACCAGCCTCCTTCACATGATTATGGCCCTTCCTTGGCTGGACTCCTGTAGTACTCAAATCGCATTTCAGTTTTAACCTTTGGCAAACTATGTATCATGTCTTTGCATGAGTACCCTTTTGAATAAAGATGGGTTAGAATCCAAATTTCTCATTACATACAATTTTCATAAACCGAGTTTTAAAAACATTACTCTCAATTCTGGAACAATCATCTGGTTTTTCCATGTTTGCCTATCATTATTACATCAAAACGTGGATGCACGACAAGCCATATACAGCTCAGTGGGACCCAAGCACTGCACGAAGCATCGTGGGGCATTGAAAGACAGTGATAACATGAGTTGTCTTTTTAACACTTGTAAGAAACATTAGCCACTGCTTCCTGTGAGTCTGTTACCACTCTATCTTGTGTGAGATCTGGCAATGGTTCAAGGGAACTTCAAACTCTCATGGAGGATTTGCCTGTCAGTTTAAAATTCAGAATAATCCTAAGACCCTCCTTTGAAAACGAATCCAAATTCACTACATTCTGATGTAGAACAACTCTTACTATCAAGTTGCATTTTAAACTATCTTGTTGATATTCTGGTCACATGGCTCACCTGCAATGGATGCCATGGGTCTTCTGTATGGTTGGGGAAAAATAGAAGGCCAAGAACCGTTTCCCCCAATATCAGTTCCTGCTAGGTTGGCAGTTTTCTCCCCAATGCCCTGGCCACGTCTGCTCCCAAGATGACCTGCCTTAGGCAGATAACAGAGGAGACACATTTCACCTCTTAATAAAATGTCCCATTGGCCATTGTGAACAGGTGTCTTCAATTATCCTGTGTCTGGAAGTCCAGAGATCATTTCTTGGCATTTTAAGAGATCAGCTGAATAACAGCAAGAAAACACAGAGATTGTAACTCTAGGTCAGGGTGTGAACCCGCCATTTGCAACAAGGGCAACTGTTGAGAAGACAGAAGAACGTAGATAAAACACTGAAGTGACCTTTTTCATAAGCAGATAAGAATTGGGTAGAAGCACAGGTGGTGTGGGACGTGGGGATGAGACTGTTCATCTGAAGACCTGAAGGAAAATATTCCGAGGTAGGGAATACAATTGGTAAAATAATATGAATGGAAAGTGTGCCTTCAAAGAGATTCCGTGTCCTTAAAGTTCCTTTTGTAGTCTCGTGCTTTGCTAGTAGAAATAGAATGTATTGAATAAGTAAAATTAGGCAAACATGTTTCTGTCAGCAAAAAATACATGTCTCAGTCAGCAAGACACTCAGAGATACGGGAATAGTAAACAGGAAGAAACCACTGGGTTTTGATGTTTTGTAGCCACGAGGAGGAACTGGGATGAGGTTTGCTAGGGAATTTGTACGCTGGACACAAAATGAATTTATGGGAGGAGAGTGTGAACAGAGGACAAAAGGGAAATGCAGAGCCTGCCTCCTAGGAAGTGTCTTGGTCTATTACCTGCCGAGTGGTCCTGAAGGGTATGTTTGCCACCATCATAAACTAACCTGCAAACTTAACTCAATCTCTGAAGAACCTCATTGGCTCGACTGTCCACCTGGTGGGTCCCCTGAATGAGGGACTGGGGATCTCATTTCCAGGAGGCTTCCAGAGTTGGCCTGAGCTGCTGAAGAGCCAGAGAGGGCAGCTTGCTCTCCTCACTCGCTGCTTTTCTTTCCCTTCTCTTCATGCCGAGGGTTGGAGTCTGTCTTATATGAAAGGGCATCAGCAGCTTGGTATATCCTTGGTTTTTGCCAAAGACCCAGTGCTCTCTCTACCCATATCTCACACCAGACCACATAAAGACACAAAATAACAAAGCCAGCCATACCCAGGATGAATACCTAACAAATGATTAATTCTCAGAGGTATTTCTGATACTCTAAGGGCCTGTTGGTGGCTCGGTTACATTCTTGGATAGCTCAGAGTCTGTGTTTGAGGCAACAGATCAGTCTGAGCAACTCCACTGTCAGCCCCCTGCAGTGGCTAAGCCTGGAAATGAGGAAGACCCCTGGCGAAGGCTTCAGGAAGCTTCCACCGCTGGTGGAAGGTGAAGGGGAGCAGGTGTGTAGAAATCACAAGCTGGGAAGTAAGAGAGAAAAGGAAGGTATCATTCTGGGTAACAATCTCTTCTTGCGAGAACTAATAGTGCAAGAGCTCACTCCTTACTGTGAGGATGGCTCTAAGCCATTCATGAGGGATCTACCACCATGACCCCAACACCCCCCACCAGGGCCCTCCTCCAGCAGGGGATCCAGTCTCAACCTGAGATTTGGAGGAGTCAAACATCCAAACCCTATTATGACTTTTCCCCTTTTTGTTTCCCTTAAGTCAAACGCCTGCCTTAAGTGCAGCAGAGTGAGAGTGCTCGCAGGTGGGGCTTTCTAGAGAGGTTAGAAAGGTCGCATGTGAGCAAGGACTTCCTCCGCAAGTCCCACATTGGTGCCTACAATGCCTCCACCAGAGTCATTCACTGAGCAGTTATTTACTTTGAGAAGATACTGCCAGGAGGCAGATATGTCGCTCAAGAGGGATAACTGCTGACCCACAACCATGAGCTACCGGTGCTTGCCGAGAATTCTCAGATTAGTTGGCAAGGCTGAAGGGGACCATTCATATTAATTTTTTATGTTTGGGTTTGTTTCTTAGTTTACATATATTTCCATAAACAGTATTTTAGCCAATCTCTACAACAACCTATGAGACAAGTACATTTGATTTCTTTTTGCTGATGAGAAATCTAATACTCAAAAAAGTTTAAAAAGGCAGCTCAGGCTGCCTTATCAAAATGTCGTAACCTCTGTGGCTTAAACGACAGAAACTTATTTTCTCGCAGTTCTGAAGACTGGAAGCCCCAGATGAAGGTGCCAGCAGGGTTGGTGTCTGATGAGTGTGCTCCTTTGGGCTGCAGAAAGCCACCTTGTTGTTATAACCTTTCTTCTGTTTGTATACATCGAGAGAGAGAGGTAGATTTATGATATCTCTTCCTCTTTTTATAAATTCACCAGTTCTATAAATTAAGGTCTCACCCTTATGGAAGGTAATTTAACCATAATTACCTTCCTACATGCCTATACTCAGATAAAGTCACCTTGGGGGTTTAGGCTTCGACATACAGATTCTGGGGGGGACACAGTTTAATCCGTAGCAGCTAGTATGCGTCAGAGTCAGACGCAAGATCAGAATCTAGTCCCCTGACTCCATATGCCCTTCCTTACATGTAGCTTACAGCTAAGTGTGGATAGAGGTAGAATGAAGCAGAGAGGAGCAAGACGGTGTGAGGAGGAGAGGAAGTCTAGGTGGGACACTGAGGATGTGGTGGGATCAGAAGGAGGAATCCTGGATACTGAGTCTGCAGGTGATGGGAGGGTGGGAGGAGAGAGGGAATTTTAAACCAGATGATGGAAGGAATAAACTGGAGATGAAAGAGAGGGAGTCGAGGTCCATGCTAGAATCCACATGAAAGACTACCATAGGCTGAAATGTAAGTCACCAAGAGAATTTGGCAAAAACCTGCTGTACTTGGGACTTGAAGGAATATGTTATAGGAAAGAGAACATGGCACTGGGATTAAGAGACCCAGCCCTGGCCTGGCTTTGGATGTGTGACTCAACATCTCTGACCTCGGTGTCTTCACTGGACTCTCTCAAGACAAAGGCCCAGACTCAGATCATCTCTAATGTCCCGGGAGGGTCTCAAAGAGCTGCGATGCTGCATCACGTGCGTGTATGAGGCGGTGAATGAGAGGGGTGGAGGAATAACACGGGTTTCCAAGCAAATCTTCACCAGTTGCCTATTTCATGATTTGCTTTAAGCCGAGCTGGGTAGAACTGACCTAGGAGCTGAGGGACCTGGGGACAAGATCCCAGTTACAGTACTTGAAGGACATCAGTAACGGAAAGAGACACTTTGACCAAACGGGATGAAATTTAAACCATTTTCTCTTTATTGGCCTCTTCCGGATGCTTTAAGGAGCAAGACAAGGATAAAGGGACTTCTGAGAACATGAATTAGGAGCAGCCTTGAAACCCTGGGGAATTTGTCCGTCTGGGCCTGTGCTGTGGGGCACACTTCAACATTTATCCACCCTTCCATCAGCCACCTTTGACCAACACTAAAAGCCCGTTACCAAGAAGACAGAGAGAATAATTTCTCTCCTATTAGTCCTTTCTCCTTCCCAAATGTGGCGTTAGCCATTGGGAGCTGTAATTGCAGGCATCACCCAAGGACTATGGATATAAATTTCACAAAGGCCAAGACCTTCCATTATGAGTGGGAAGATGGCTTTAATTAAAAAAAAAATCAATATATTGTTTCCAATCATTAGAATCCCATGTCCGTGGCAAAAATCAATCCTTTTCATATTAAAATGCTTACATTCACACTAAGATGTTATATTACACATGAGTCATTGAGGGAGGTGGGGAAGGGGGCTGCCTGAGGACCGGGAGGGACCCCAGTCATGGCTGGGCCAACCTTCGGGGTTGTGGCTTTCCTGAAGGCCAGTCTTCAACAAAGCTGTGAGCTGAGAAATTCTACACGCACCAGAGAGATTTGAAATTCTGTGCACTAGAGAAAGTGTCTCATCTTGACAGATTCTTTCCTTGTTCTTCCCAATCCTCAAATGAAAGCAACAAGAAAAAGAAAAGCTGAAATCACATTTTGAAGAATGGGAGTGGTTTTCACTCTACTGCGGTGAATTTTTTCCACAGGGTTCGACCACCAAGCACCAGGGGATTCCGATGTTAAAAAGGGGCTCAGTTTTTAAGAGATAATTTATTTATTCATATAAGAAATGCCTTTGATTTTAATCAGTGGCAAGGGGTTGACTCTCCCCTCCAGTTTCCCGAGAAGCGTCAGAGAATAGAGTCAGTGTGGATCTTGCTGGAGAACATCACATGTTACTGAAATCGACTCTTGACAGCATTAAATTCCCAGAGGTGCTATTCTATTTCCCACACAACGTAATAGTAATGATCTTACGAAGAAATTTTGCTTTTATGGAAACTGTTTATTTCTAAGAACATTCTAATGTCAGGCTAAGAGTGAAGCTTCCCTAATAAAGAAGTAAAAGAAAACAAAAGTCCTAATTAAAAACATTGTTTAAGAAGACACTTGTGAGATAAAAGAAAATCACACTTTACAAGAAAAATTTAATCATGTATATTGCTAAAAAGCACTGCAGATTATTCAAGCCAATTTCCCAGACTCCATGCCTTGTCATTATTTATGCTCTTCAAGCCCAATTCTTCTGGGGACCGTTTTCCTTAACTCCAGTTCAGCAGACACTCCCTTTGAAGTTACTGTGAACCTCGTGCCCAAAGGGGAGAGAGATGGTTGAGGAATATCCGCTGATTTGTTTCTTTTCCTCATTTCACTGGGTATTGAAAAGGATGGAACAGTCTTGCTGTCTGTCAGATGCTGCCCAGTTTGATCTCCTGCCTGCGCGAACAGAGCAGTTATGCCTAGCTGATGCTCAGGCACTCAGCAATTAGGACTGTGAAAATGTTTTTGTTAGCATGTTGAAGAAATCGTGGGGCTGGCTTTATAGGCTCACATATTCACTGTGCCTAGGTGTTTTTCTGCCTTTGGGAAGCATACTCTACCTAAGTTATTCCTTTGTGCTGATGTGAGCCTGATGTAAGCGGGAAGGTCTTGAATGCTGGCTTTGTCCTGTTCTGTGATGTTGGGAAGGGACTTTGCCTCCAAGCGCATTATTGCTTCTTCTATATAATTTGGGGAAAATAATACTATCTTTCTTTTTTACTTTTTTTTTTTTTGAGACAGAGTCTCTCTTTGTCACCCAGGCTGGAGCACAGTGGCACAATCTCGGCTCACTGCAACCTCCGCCTCCCAGGTTCAAGCGATTCTCCCGCCTCACCCTCCTGAGTAGCTGGGATTACAGGCATGCACCACCATGCCGGCTAATTTTTGTATTTTTAGTAGAGACAGGGTTTCACCATGTTGGCCAGGCTGGTCTGGAACTCCTGACTTCAAGTGATCTGCCCACATTGGCCTCCCAAAGTGCTGGGATTACAGGCGTGAGCCACAGTGCCTTGCCATACTAATACCTTTCTGACAGGGCTTTTTGTATCAAGTCACCAAATTCATAAAAAAGGACTTTGTCAGCTAGGAACTAGTGTTATTCCCATGTTATAGAGGAGTTGAGGCTCAGAGAGATACGTGTCCAACACACCGCCTATGTGAGCATCATGCATAAACTTGGCACATGGTATAATGCCTGTTACATACAAAGAGTAAAATACATATTAACTATTATGGTAATAGCTTCAGATCATTCCAGCGATCCTTTAAAATAGTGAGCAGGAGGGGGGCTACAGATAGAAACTTGGGGACCGTCAACAATTAGGAGAGAATCAATGATGATAAAGACAGAACCAATCAATTACGGCATCACCCAGCATTTATGGATTGTATTCTGTGTGCCAGGCACTATTCTAAGGCCATCCCATGCTTTAACCCGGGGTAGTCCAATCTTTTGGCTTCCCTGAGGCACACTGGAAGAAGAGAATTGTCTTGAGCCTCACATAAAATACACTAACACTAACAATAGCTGGTGAGCTAAAAAGAAAAAGAAAAATTGCTAAAAAAAAAAACTCATTATGTTTTAAGAAAGTTTACGAATTTGTGTTGGGCTGCATTCAAAGCCATCCTGGGACATATGTGGCCTACAAGCCGGGGGTTGGACAGGCTTGCTTTAATCCATTTCATCTTCTACAACACTCCGAGATAGGGAAGCATTGTATCCACCATTTAGAGATGAAGAGGCTGAGGTATAGAGAGGGTTGGTGGATGTCTCAAGGTGGCATAGCTGGTCAGTGGCAAAGCCACTGTCCCAGGGCACTGACTGGCAGGGCTGGAGAATTAGGAGAATAGGAGACGGTATCTTAAGGCCAAGGAGACATTGAGAGGCTGGCAGTGTTAAATCACCTTACATAGGTTACGGTCCCAGCAGTAAAGAGATGGCATCTCTGAAATTGAGAAACTTGAAGAGAGTTTAGTAAAGGGACTATTTACAAAGACATGGTCAGGTGTGGGCTATTTGACTCTGGCAATCCAGAGTGTTAAAGATACTAGTGGTCTACACAGTGGCAGGTGACGGTAGAGGATAGAGAGTGAGGTGAGCACGTCTTGGCCTGGAAGGCTGAAAGGAGAAAGTATATGCTGGCGCTGGACATGGTGTTTCACTCCTATAATCCCAGCATTTTAGGAGGCCAAGGCAGGAGGATCACCTGAGGTCAGGAGTTCGAGAGCAGCCCGGGCAACATGGTGAAACCCCATCCTTATTATAGCCAGGTGTGGTGGTGTACGCCTGTGATCCCAGCTACTTGAGCCTGATGTGGGAGGATCACTTGAGCCCGGGAGGCAGAGGCTGCAGTGAGATCCTGCCATTGCACTTTAGCCTGGGTGACAGAGTGAGCCCTGTCGAAAGAAAGAAAGAAAAGAAAGAAAAAGGAAAGAAAGGAAAGAAAGGAAGAAAGAAAGAAAAGTGAGAGGGAGGGAGGGAAGAGAAAGAAGGGAAGGAAGGGAAGGAAAGAAGGAAGGGAAAAGAATATAGTGGAACCCTAAGAAAATGAGGGAAGGTGGGAAGGAGAGAAAGAGAAAAAGAGAGAGCTGATTAGAAAGGATGCCTTAGCAGGAGCTGTGACTTCTGTCAAGGGTAGCAGGCAGCCTACCCTTAGCATGTCCACTGGGAGAAAAATAACTGCCCATCCCTGATGCTTCCTTCTCTCTCCTATCGTCTCTAGGACTTCCCATTGGCCAAACCCACTGGCAGCCAGAGGAGAAGGACACTATTGATGCAACTGGTGGAGTTCAGCTTCCCTGCACACAGAACATGGGGCGGAAGAGAGAAGAGAGTTAAAGCAGCACACAGGAGACATCCAGTCATGACTTAAAAACATTCAATAAAATACGATTGGGTTTAGCAATTCAAATGTTACTGATGACTTTGTTGAAAACATATTTCAGTGGAGTCATGGGGTGCTGTAGAAACCAGAGGACCACTGAGCTGAATACTGAATGGTCAGTGACAGCGTGGAGCCAGTACACAGAGACTGTTTTCAAGAACTGTGGTTAGGCAGGGAAGGAGAGAGAAAGCAAACGAGGGCAATGGAGAAAGTATTTATAAACTCAGAAGAAAGGAGAAGCGGTTGAAATACAGATGATGGAGTGAAATCCTCAGGAAGCTGAAGGAGCCAAGATCAAGATGCCTCTTCCAGTGAAGCAGGAAGAAAGGAGCGAAAGAAGGGAAGGACAAAGCGTTCATTGTGTGGGAACAGAGCCTGTGGCATGGCAAGAGTGATGCCATCTTGGAGGAAAACTACCTCCATGATGACCAGCGTTTGACTTCGGCAAACCAGTGTATTCTCCAGAAAGGACTTTAAACAACACCCCCAGCCTAGATTACCCCTCATAAAGAAACGAGGCCTGTAGCATGGATACTGCCTCTCAAAAATGCTTATCTAACCTCCCCACTGATCATGAGTTTCATAAGAAAGCCTGAGACATAACCGGCTGCACCTCCTTTACCCTAAAAGCTTGCTTCTAGAGGTTGGATATGGGGATCCACCTTCTCATGGCTGCCCAAGACATCACTTTTGTTTTGGAGTTCCTAGTGAACACATTGTTCATAGAAACTCAATTTACCAACCTCTTTCTTCAGACTCTCAGCTCCCTCAGCCTTTGGGAGTGGTTTGCAAAGACCTGCTTACGACAGAACAGTCTGTGTAGATGCAGATAAGTGTTCTGGGAAACAGGAAGTAGATGTTGATATCATTTGGTTTCCCCTGTGAAACTGGAAATGAAGTCATTTCTGGGATTCATAGGGAAGGCATTACGGAAGGAGTATGAGCGGAAGCTAGTGTTGAGGAAGTCCTCGTAAGAAATGGGAGAAGGAGTTAACCGCAATCAAACAAACAAAAATTCCCTGGCAGCACTCAAGGGCCTGGCCCAGGTACGAGAAGATGGAATTGCAGAAACATGGATCTGCTTCTGTGTCGATCCCTCCAAGGGGCCTCATCGGTGTGGATCTAGAAGGAAAGGCAGTTGAGGGGACCTGGGGTTTGGAACTTCTCAGTCTGGGCTGCAGAAATAACGAGGGCAGAAAGAATTGAGGAAGTTGCTGAGACGTGGTATAATGATCATGAATTGTCGACTGAATAGGAAAAACATCAAAATAGGAAAAGAGTGGCTGATTAGATTAAACCAGGAAGGGGAACTTGGAGTTTAGGGAGACGGATGTGCACATTCGACCAGCATGAGATTGAGAAACAAAGCGAGTTGGAAGGATGGAAATTTATGATTGGGAAGCAGGATGTTAGAATTCAAGATTCGAAGTGATGAGAACTTCTTACGTGTTTTCATGAGTTCGTCATCATGTTTATTTATTTTATGTTGACACAGAGTCTCACTCTGTTGCCCAGGCTGGAGTGCAGTGGCACAATCTCGGCTCACTGCAACCTCCGCCTCCCGGCTTCCATCACATTTATTTTGATCTAGGTTCATCCGTTGATTCACGCGGTAGACGAAGATGAAGTGAAGAACGTCACCACTGAAGATCAAGGTGGGAAGGAGGGGGAGGCCCCAGGGCGCTGCAGTTTGGAGAAGGCGTTGGGCCCACACCGCTTAGAGATCTTTCACTGAGTCGAGGAAGAATTTTACAGTGGCTGAGAGGAGTGGTCGCTGCTGGGAGGGAGGGAGCCAACTCCTCAGGAGAGGAACTCAGACGAGGGGAGACAGGCAAGCAAGCCCGGGGGCATAGATGCAGTGAGGTGTGCTGGGGAGGCACTAACTCTGCTGCAGTATCTTCCAGATGAAGGAATTTCAGCCAGAGGTGGTGCACTATGGCAGCTCCCCCGTAACGTGCCCTCAGAGGAGACAACGCTGCACCATCGGCTCCCTAAGAGTGGACGCTGTAGAGACCCAGGCGGGACAAGAACACTTCCTGGCCCACTACCTGGGCTTGCCTGTGTAGCGTGCAGACTCTGGGTGTGGAGCTGTCCTTGGACGCAGGCCCCGAATATTCTTGGCTGCCGCTTAACCACTTCAATCTGCATTTTCATCTCTAAAAAAAGAAAGAAAAAGACTTTTGCCTGACACCAAGGGTAGGATTTGACCATATCTCCACTCTGAACTTGCAAAGAAGAATTTATGCCCAAGTATTTGGGATATCACCAAATACTTATTTGAAAGTTTCTTTCTCTTTTGAAGGGTTAGTGAGGGAAGTAATCAAAACATCTGTGTAGTTAGATGCAGCCTAAAATAAAGGAGGAGGATTAAAGTTTAATTGCCATATTTTTCATTTTGCAAAATGTGTACCCAATTAAATGCAGTTGGGCAGTTCTGGAAGAAATTAATAAACAGAGGGTGGGGGACATGTGGCTGCAAAGAGAAGAGACTGTTCCCAAGCTGAGATTTTGTTTGCCAAGTTTCAACAAAGAGCAAAGCTTAACTCTAAAGGAGAAGCCCTTGAGAGACAAGGCTTAGAACAGTAAAGCAAAAGGAAGCCCCAAATGGGGTGGGTTGGGGAGACATTTTTCTAATGCAGTTTATCCTCAACAGGTGCTGGCAACATCTGTAATGAGACTATCCATGATAAAAAGCTCCTCATACCTTAATCCACACTATATTACATTCATAAACGCATTCCCTTCTATCCTCCTCCCTGTGAGATGCAAGAATAAATAATGTGCTGTTAAACTCACATCTCTGCTTTCTGCCTAAGAACATTAAAAGTAAAACCAAAAAAATAGCTTCCACCATTACAGTTATCCCAGGGGGATGAAAATGGGAAATACCAAGAAACATTTGGGGTGAGTCAATGGAGGAAGCTCTGATATCACCATCAGCACCGTCGGTCAGGAAACCCGAAGACTATTCATTGAGTGGGTCCTTCGAAAGGAACAAATGAACAAGGAATCTTAACTTAATTCACGTTATCAAAATAATATGAGTGCCCAAGTTTTAAAAATGGAATCAATTCTCTTTATTTATTCATTCATTTATTCATTTGTCCTACAACAATATGTACTAAGCATTTACTATGTGCAAAGCACAACAGTACAGAAATTCAAAGTATAGAAAAATGCTAGGAAGCACTGCACGGCACTTAGTTTTATGGTCTGTGGCAAACGTGGTTAGTAGCTGGGTATGGTACTGTCTTCCCACTGTAATTGAGCTGCAATCCCACCAGGCCACTACACAATGTAACTGAAGGTAGAGCTTACTGTCCTGGTACACAATTGATGTTCATGGAAAATAATCCAAGATGATTAAATTGCATGATGTTGTTCCTTCTGGTCTGTAGGGGACACGCATGACCTTCCATACACATACTTCATCTCCAATTCATTCATTCCTGTATTCATCAAATGTAGAGCCCTCATCTATTGAGCACCAGAAAATGCTTGGTGCTGGAGATACAAAGATGACTCCAACTGTATTTTCTTTTGTTTTCTTTTTGAGTTGGAATTTTGCTCTTGTTGCCCAGGCTGGAGTGCAATGGTGCAATCTCTGCTCACTGCAACCTCCACCTCCGGGGTTCAAGCAATTCTCCTGTCTCAGCCTCCCGAGTAGCTGGAATTACAGGCACCCGCCACATGTTCAGCTAATTTTTGCATTTTTAGTAGAGATGGGGTTTCACCATGTTCGCCAGTCTGGTCTCAAACTCCTGATCTCAGGTGATCTGCCCGCCTCAGCCTCCCAAAGTGCTGGGTTGACAAGCTTGAGCCACCACACCTGGCCCCAATCATCTTTTCTTTAAAGGGACTTATGATCTAATGGGATACCAAGAGGAGAGATGCATCTCTGTACAAATATCACAGTCTGAGCAGAGTGAGACTCAGGAAAAAAAGAATATGGGAAAGATTGATGACAGCTTCGTCAAGTTCGTGACTAATGACAAGTCAGCATGCGAGGTGAGAAAGGAGGAGGATATTTAGGTGAAGGGAGTCCTGAACCACGACTGGAAGTATGCAGAAGCACCCAGCTATATTCGAGGATGGCAAGTGCCTGTTCAGCCAAGGAGATGGGTCCAGAATTGGGGGAGGCCTGGAGAAACATGAGAGGGGAAGGCCCAGCATGGTGAAGAACTCCCTTCCCCACAGTGGCAATGTTGTGTGCATCATGGAAGAAAGACCCGCAAGATGAGTGTGGTGGAAGGAGACGATTCTAGTCCATGGAAAGCTCCTTTCTGCTACAATAGCTAGTGCTTTCTTTGCTCATGATATAACCAAGCTTACCTTTCTTGGAGGCTTTAAAAAAATAGTCTAGATTCAGAGAAGTAAGGAGGACCTGAGAGATAATTCTAAGCTTGATACTTAAAGTGATTCCACAGTTTATTGATTGAATGCATTGCAACATTTCAGGAAACTGCAAAAACAAGAAAACCTGCAGTTTCTAACTAATCGGCCTAACAATTTTATTCGGCAAAATAGAATTTATTATAATTTACCAAGTCAACTTGGATTTTTGAAAAAATTAGGCATTGATTGCTGTGTAAACATGTCATGTAGAAAACATTTTTGAATGCTGAAATAGAGGATTCCAATAAATGTATGCAGAAGAATAAACAAAACAATATCAATTTCACATGTCTCTATGAAAGAGACTTAGATACTAGGTATATATACATGTTGACCAGGCTTTTTTTTTTTTTTTTTTTTCAGACAGAGTCTCGCTCTGTTGTCAGGTGCCAGGCTGGAGGGCAGTGGCGCAATCTCGGCTCACTGCAAACTCTGCCTCCTGGGTTCAAGCAATTCTCCTGCCTTAGCCTCCTGAGTAGCTGGGACTACAGGCACATGGGACCACTAAGCTCAGCTAATTTTTTTATTTTTAGTAGAGACGGCGTTTCACCGTGTTGGCCAGGATGGTCTCGATCTCTTGACCTCATGATCCGCCCACCTCAGCCTCCCAAAGTGCTGGGATTGCAGGAGTGAGCCACTGCGCCTGGCTGACCAGGCTATTTTTTAATACTCACTGGTTTTCATTTAAAACTAATAATGCTACTCAAACAGATAAAATAAGCAAGCTTTAGAATCTAATCTCTGTTTACAGAAAAAAAATTATATTCAAGATGAATTAAGCAAGGCTTGTTTATGATACACAGAAAGAACAGGCAAGGCCCCTATCCCCCGCCCACAAACACACATTTAATGACACAACTACACACTAGCATCACTTTGGATGTTTTCGAATTCAAGTTTGCTGGAAACATTTAGTCTAGGTATTTACAATAAGCACAGTGGTTCCCCCTTATTCTAGGTTTCACTTTCCGTAATTTCAGTTTCTCATGGTCAACCACCTTCCAAAAATTGGTGAGTACAGTCCAATAATTAGAGAGAGAGAGAGAGAGGGAGGGGCACATTCATTAACTGTTATTACAGTGTATTGTCATAATTGTTTTATTTTATTACTAGTTATTATTGTTAATCTCTTACTGTGCCTAATTTAGAAATTAAACATTGCCACAGGTATGCATGCTTAGAAAAAAGCACAGTCTGTGTAGGGTTTGGGACTGTCTGCGGTTTCAGACCTCCACTGGGGGTCTTGGAAGTTTCCCCTGCAGACAAAGGGGGACCACTGTATGCATTTCACAGTGGTGCCAATAAGAATAACTCCGACTTGATCTGCCATTTTGTTCCATTATGGCTTTCCATGTGAGTCTCTGCTGAAGGAAAGTCAGAAAGAGCATTTCAGACCAAAATCTGTTTGTGTGTTTCATGGGACATGCACTCTTTTGCATTCACATTTTTTTTTTGAAATGTCCCTTATGTCTTTTTCAAATATGCATCTTCTATGTCACCAGCCAGACTGCAGGCTCCAAGCAGAGCATCTGGAGCTGCGACTATCCATGGCTCTCCTCAACTAGCCAGCTGACATGTTGACAGTTCTGAGCCTGAAACTTTCTGCTTAGTGAATTGAGGACAAAGGATAACCTAATATTGTTTCTGCTAAACCGAAATTGCTGTTTATGGCAGACTTTTTTCAAAGTACTAAACAACTTCCATCTAGCAGATCAATTTGCTTAGGCGACCTGAGGGAACATTTTATAGTTAATTCATTCGAACAGACCTGCTGGTAGGCAGTGCTGATCAAAATCAGATGTACCACAGGATAAATGCTTTCGTTCTTCATCAGGCAGACAGAAGATGAGATCTCTGCTTCAAAACTTTCCAAGCTACAGTCACGTTTGCCTAGTTTTAGCAACATCTCTGGGATCATTTGTATTAAATTTACCTGGAAATTGGTTTTTAAAATATGCAAATTCCTCAGCTCAAACCTAGACTGCCTCAATAGAATTTCTGTGGGTGGAGCCTCAGAATCTAGATAGATTTATAGAAAAATTTCCAGAAAATATATTTGCACACTAAAGTTTGAGGGTGATTATTGTATGGAATCCAGAGAACGCTGCTCTAGACATAAGGACAGACT
Source organism: Cacajao melanocephalus (assembly GCA_963573385.1). Lineage (NCBI taxonomy): Eukaryota > Metazoa > Chordata > Mammalia > Primates > Pitheciidae > Cacajao > Cacajao melanocephalus. The sequence goes on from CAUYLG010071852.1 coordinate 29,893, forward strand.
GATTTTCTAGGGGGGAAATGGCATCTCGCCTGTAGAAACCACTGTAGCTCACTTTACTGGTAGCGGGGGTTCCCATGTCACAGCACAGACAGGCCTGCCAATCACTCTGCTTAATCAGATGTTTTATACCATGTCAGCATTGGTCCCTGGAGAAGAATTCAGTTCTCCCACATATTTTACCATCTAGCCTTTTATATCAAAAAGCTGAACATTTCATTTCTCTGACCATTTTGAAAACACATTGCACTATTGATCTCATTCAACCCAAACAAACCATCCTCAACTTTTCAATAATTAGGAATGACTCACTAAAATGGGGGTGGTGCCTTGACCAAGGTGCTATGGTCTGAATGTTTGTGACCCCCAGCCCCATGTCATATGTTGAAACCTAACTCCCCATGTGATAGTGATACAGAACAGCTGGGATCCTGGCTAAGCCCAATTAAGCCTGGAACTACGGCCCTGTTTTTCTGCCCAAATGTTGCTTTTTTGACCTGCCCCGCCCCCATCCTGTGCCCATAAAAAGACCTCAGCTGGCAGAGCAATATAAGCGGCTGAGCATTGGGGATTCCAGTGGCTGAGTGGTGAGCAGAGAAGCAACGGGGCGACAGAGACGACAGAAGGATGTGGTTAACTTCAGACAGTGTGGCTGCAGGGAAAAATCACCTTCTTCCTGCACTGTCTCCTTTCCAACTCCCCGCTCCACTGACAGCCATTTCCACCTCCATCACCCAGCAAAATCCTTCATGTACACTACCCTTCAATCTGTTCTTGTGACTTGATTCTTCCTGGACACCAGACAAGAACCTGGGTGCCAGATGTTAAGCGTGGTGGCTCACGCCTGTAATCCGAGCACTTTGGGAAGCTGAGGTGGGTGGATCACCTGAGGTCAGGGGTTCGAGACCAGCTTGGACAACCTGGTGAAACCCCACCTCTGCTAAAAATACAAAAAATTAGCCAGGCATAGTGGTGTGCACCTGTAATCCCAGCTACTCAGGAGACTGAGGCGGGAGAATTGCTTGAACCTGAGAGGCAGAGGTTGCAGTGAGCCGAGATCACCACATTGCATGCCAGCCTGGGCAACAAGACCAAAACTCCATCTCAAAAAAAAAAAAAAAAAAAAAAATCCTGAGTGCTGAGAGGGCAGGGGCTTGGATATTGCTGTGGGGCCTGCACAGAGCCTACTGCAGCTAGAGAGGAGCGACCGGCCGGTTCCAACGTTCATTCGTTCCAGTTCCCACATTTGCTTACCTGCACATCCCCTCTCCCGAGGCGTGGCCAGTAGTGGGCTGAGTCAAAGGAGCCACTCCAGTTCCCACCCATGAAGGGGATCAAGGTCAAGTGAATAATCCAGTCTCAAAAGTATTAAAAGGTGAGCTCTGCCTGGAGGTGATTGAATCACGAGAGTGAACCCCTCCTGGATGCAACTAGAGTCCTTATAAAAGAGACCCAAGGGAATTTGTCCCTTCCACCATGTGAGGACACAGGTAGAAGACATCATCTATAAGGAGCATACCCTCACCCAACACCAAATCTGCTGGCACCTTGATCTTGGACTTCTCAGCCTCCAAACTTTCAAGAAATAAATATCTGTTGTTTAGAAGCCACCCCAGTTGATGTATTTTATTATAGTCGCCCACATGGTCTAAGACACAAAGTGACAGGGTGGTTGTGAGGTCTAATTAATTAAGGCTTGGAGAGTGACTGAAGAAGGGTTTGGTGACAGCATTTGATATTATTTTTTTGTAATGCAATTTGAGAACTTTCTCCGTAATGGGGAAAAATCACACACAGCCATTTAATTCTTCAGGGTACTTGAGAGTAAAAAGCTGGCTTCAGGAGAGCAGATTGTTACCGCAGACTTTTCTCTAATAACCGCCAGCATGAAAATGAAATAAGAATCTATTAGCTCCAGGTGGAAGGTTATCTGAGGAACCTGAATGGGCCCATTGCTGTTATACTCATGGCTGGCACAAGCAGAAAACCAGACGTTCAAGCCCCTCCCCTGGACCCCTCACAGTCAGCAGCACTAAAGCCCAGAAGCACAAAAAGAGTGGAGATATTGGTGGCGATAAATTGTTTTTGAGTTAATGGACTTCATGAATACATAGATTTTTAAAGTTCAGACTATTATCAAATTCCAAATCACCCCTTGCCAACATACTAATGAAATTAGTCACAGAAATGACCATCCTACACGATACTGGCCTCCCGACAACAGAGCTGGGTTTTGGCACGGATTTATTTTCAGCAACACCAGGGAGAAAAAGCATGAGATATTTTTGAAGAATAATAAAAAATGAATTAAAGGGAATAGAAATAATTTATCATGTGCAGATGTGCAGAAAGAAAAGATGGTGGCTTTGCAGCCTGATTTTCTAAAAACAAAATTCTGGTGAAGGCAGCTTGCTTAATCACCAATTTCTGCAAACAGGGACCTAGATGTCTGATGAGCCATCAGGTGTATTAACTTTCATAAAAATCACATCATCAAAGGAATAGTCAGGAAATTCCCCTTCTTCTGACTAACCAAACCCAGACCTTGCAACCTTGATGAGACGAGAAGGCCAGGAAAATCTGGCAGGTTCTTTATTGAAAGCCAAAGTCTGTGTGCATGTCAGCGGCTCTCTAAGGAGGTTCAAGGCTGCCAAATGACTTGAAAGTCCTCTGCAACTTCCACTCTGTAAGAAAGGATAAAAAGGTAAATCTAGGAAAGGAAGAAAATATGGATTAAGGTATGACTTGCAGCTTCTAGAATCTTCCAAGGAGGAGTGTTTTTTTTTGTGTCTGAAAAGTAAATGAATTGCTCAATGAGTTCCCCTTTCATAGAAGGCTACTTTAAAAAATATTGTACTTTATTGCTTTATATTATACTCTTATATTTTTACATTTTTATTAAAAGAAAACAAGAAAATGCGTCATGGGTTCTAGGAAGATTTACAATTAACATACCTAAAGTTTTTTTCTATTTTGTGACTTTGCTTTTCACACTCTTACAGGTGTCCTTTGATGAATACGTTACTAATTTTAGTGTAGTCCAACTTGTTCATGTTTTTCTTTAAAGTTCTTTTCCTGTCCTTTTCAAAAAATAGTTTCGTTCCTCATGACCACGAAAATTTCCTTCCATATTACCTTCTGAAAGCTCTACCGTTTGGGCATTTACACTTGGATCAAGAATCTACTTGGGCTGACTTTTTCCCATGTATATACTGATTTGTTCCAACACTGTTTACTAAGACGATGGTTTTTCCTTTCTAGTTCTGCAGGGTCCCATTGAGTCTCCCTGTGGGTCTGTTTTGGATTTTCAGTTTTGCCCACTGAACTGTTTACCCCTGCACTGACACCACCACGCCTTATTGCTACAGTTTCCAATGAGCTGTGATATCTGGGAGAGCAAGTTCTCTGTTCTCCTCCTGGTCCTCCTCCTCCTGCGTCTTCAGGAGTATCTTAGCTACTTTCTGCCTTCTACTTCTCCACATACACTTTACAATCAGTTTGCCAAATTCTGTTAAAAAGAGAACTATTGATATTTTAGCTGGGATTGTATTGCATCTATAGAACAATTTGGGAAAGAATTTATGTCTTTCTAAATTACATTTCCAGCACATGAATGCTTCATATCTCTTTTTTAGGCCTTCTTTAATTCTTCCCAACTCTGCCTTACGGTTTTCTAACCAGAAGCACTGCTCATTTTTGTTAGACAGATTCCTGTGTTTGGATAATTTTTGATATTATCGTGAAAGACACAGAGATATGCAACAAAATAGGTCTTATATATTCATAATACATATTTTTAAACATCCAAAGTTAAAATTGAAGAGACCAAAGCCCAATAGAAAAGTAGCTAAGCTGAGCGTGGTGGCTCACACCTGTGATCCCAGCACTTTGGGAGGCTTATTGCTTGAGCACAGAAGTTTGAGACCAGCCTGGGCAACATGAGAAACTCCATCTCTACATAAAATACAAAAATCCACCAGGAGTGGTGGCACAGGCCTGTGGTCCCAGCTGCTCCAAAGGATGACATGGGAGGATCGCTTGAGCCCTAGAGGTTGAAGCTGTAGTGAGCTGAGATCTCACCACTACACTCCAGCCTGGGTGACAGAGTGAGATCTTGTTTCAAAAGAATAAAAAGAATTAAAAAAAAGAAAAAAAGTAGCCAAGACTGCCTGAAGAATACTTCGTCAGAGAGGATACTCAAATGATGAATAAAATGATAGACAGCACTCTAATCTCATTAGTTACCAGGAAAATGCCAACTAAAATTACAGTCTTCCCTTGGTATCCAAAGGGGATTCGTTCCAGGACCTCCTGTGGATACCAAAATCTGCACAGGCTCAAGACCCCAATATAAAATAATGTGTAATGGTTGGTCAGGCATGGTGACTCACCCCTGTAATCCCACACTTTGGGAAGCCAAGGTGGATGGATCACTTGAGTCCAGGAGTTGGACACCAGCCTGGCCAACATAGTGAGACCCCCAAAAACTAGCCAGGCATGGTGCCTGCCTGTGGTCCAAGCTACTCGGGAGACTGACATGCAAGAATCACTTGAACCTGGGAGGTAGAAGTTGTGGTGAGCCTAGATTGCACCAGTGCAATTCAGCCTGGGCGACAGAGTGAAACTCTGTCTCAAAGATAAACAAAATAAAACAAATAAAATAGTGTAGTGTTTGCATATAACTTACAAACATCCTCCTGTATACTTTAAATCATCTGTAGATTGCTTATAATATCTAATGCAATGTAAATGCTATGTAAATACTTGATATGCTGTATTGTTCAGGGAATAATGACAAGAAAGAATCGTCTATATATGTTCAAAACAGATGAAACTTTCTCTTTGAACAGTTTTCATCTGCAATCAGTTGAATCCAGGGTAGCAGAACCCACAGAAACAGAGGGCTGACCGTACAATGAAATACCACCTCTCATCCCCAAGTGGCTAAAATTAAGACTGACAATAGCAAATGTTGATGAGGATATAAATCAAAGGAGAACTTTTATACACTGCCAGTAGGGGTGTAAAACTACTTTGGAAAACAGTTTGGTATTGTTCACTAAAGTTGATGATACACCCTGTGACTAAGCCATTTTACCCTCAAGAATATCCTAGAGAAATGTATTCATCCTCCAGACTATGTATATAGAAATATTCACAGGAACACTCTTTATTATAAACAAATACTGGAAAAAGCTCAAATGTCTTGTATTACATTTAGACAGGAGAATGGATAAATAATGGTGGTAAAAATATGGACAGGAGAATGGATAAATAATGATGGTAAATTGATACAATGGAATATTACACAAGAATTAAAATGAATAATATGCAAGTATACATAAAAGCCAGATCAATCTCACAAATGTAATGTTGAGTTTGGGAGCCATGCAGAAAGGAATAAATGTTGTATAATTCCATTTACATCAAATTTTAAAACAGGTGAAAACTATACTATGATGTCTATTGATGCATACTCTGATTGTAACAGCATAAAGGAAGGGAAGGAGATAATTCCCATAGATGCAGGAGAGAGTTGTGACTAGGAGGGAGGACCTGGGGGCACCTGGGGATCCTGGCAAACATTTTTTTTTTAACTGAGTGCTAGTTACAAGGGTGTTTACTTTATAATAATTGATTATGCTAGGAATCACGTGGCTAGAAATTATTTTATTTCTTCAGTGGCTAAAATAAGACTTCTTCTGGCCTTCACAAATAACCAAAAAGTGATTAAGCAGAGTGGGTCTAAATGACGCTGTTTGTCATTTTCTGTATATATATTATAAAATATTGATGACAAATAAGATTTTTACAATTTCCATTGTAAAACGTTGGAAAATCACGCACACACATTGTACTTCATTCCATAAAGCATGTGGATTGTGTCTGGTGTGAGTGCAAACACAACATGGTCGTTGTATGTTGACGAATTATTTCAAACCTTCCATTGCTAATTTACCAATTCACTAACTTGAATAAAGAACAACCGCCTGTCATCCCAGCACTCCGGGAGGCCAAGGCGGGCGGATCACGAGGTCAAGAGATCGAGACCATCCTGGCCAGCATGGTGAAACCCCGTCTCTACTAAAACCACAAAAAATTAGCCGGGCATGGTGGTGTGTGCCTGTCTTCCCAGCTACTCAAGAGGCTGAGGCAGGAGAATTTCTTGAAACCGGAAAACGGAAGTTGCAGTGAGCCAGGATCACGCCATTGCACTCCAGCCTGGCGATAGAGCGAGACTCTGTCTCAAAAAAAAAGAACAACCATAATGCTGTGAGTCTGTTGATTACAATGCTCAACTTTAAACACTTTGTTTTTATCATTTTATATATATATATATATATATATATAAAAGATATAACATTTTTATGGGCATATATTTGTAATTAAACACATATTGATATGTATATGTTTACATATAAGTATGCATAAAAATAAAATAAAAGTACACACATATATGTGTGTGTGTATGCCCATAGGCTTAATAACAAATATATACCCATAAAAATATTCAAGGAGTCATGCATTTTGCAGGCAGGTTATTTAATAGATACTTTTGATAATGAGATTTTTATCTTGGGAGAAAACATGTTCCAATTACATTTTGTTTTGCATTTTCAGTTTGGTACTGATTTGGTTTTCGGATTTATAAACATTTAAATGATATGAGTATGCACTCCCATAAAGCTATTTAATAACTCTTACATAGCTAAGAATCACCAGAAATTATTTTATTTCTTCAATGGCTAAAATAAGACTTCTTATGACATTAATAAATAACAAAAACGATTAAACAGAGTGGATCTCTATTAGAAATATGTGCTGCTACCTGAGTTGGGGATATATATACATGTATGTATTTCTCCTTTTGCAGTGTGTGTGGCCCACACTGTTTTTCACCCTCAAGGATCTCTTGTCATGTATCTCTGATGCACAGAAGGGATTACTCACTAAGCAGTGTTATTTCAAGTAATGATATATCGCTGGCTGATATTTTAGTAGATTCTTAGTAACCAGGTGTTGAAGAAAGAAAAGAGAGAACTAAAAGGAGTAAAGAGGAAAAAAGAAAGAAAGGTAGGAAGATTTTTTTTAAATAACTGTAAGACAAAATTAAAGCATAAAGAATAAATGCATGAAACAGTGAATGAAAGAAAATGAATGAATCAAAAAATCAATGGATGGATAAAAATAAATAGATGAATAAAAGAATAAGTGACTGAAATTTAGTGGATAAGTGATTAAATGCATGAAAAATATATAACAATAGAAATAGATACATGAACAAATGGATGAATAGATGAATAAATAAAAATGAGTGAATTACAGAGAGGTGGAGATGATGGATAAATAAATGAAGAATGAAAATGAATGCGTGAATGAAACAATACATGAATGCATGCAAAAAAATGAGTGGATAAGTGAATACGTGAAAGAATGAAAATCAAAGGAATCAGTCTAATGCCTTCATTTTGCGGAGGTGAAAACAAAGGATAATGTGATTAAATGATTTGTTTTTAATGGGGAAACTAGAACCCGGTTTTGCTGAAGAAGATTTCATAGCATGATTTACCTTGAACATGCAATCCTGAGACAAAGACTTTGCTCAGGTACTTGATTTGGGAAGCCACTCCAAGGATTAGAAGTAAATACGCAAGAGGAATTAAGACAGGAAAGTAGAGAAGGCCAACACAAAAGTTGTTGAGGTCATCTCTGTAGGCATTGGAGATAGGGGAAAATCACTGGGAACTCCCCTTTCAGAATTGTCTGCCGAAGGATGGGAGGCAGGAGCATGCATCCACCAGTACTCCCAGGGGCGTTAACTCCAGGCTGTACATGTGCAGCAGCCAGACTGATCTCCCCCAGTATTGGAGGAGCCTGGAGACCAAACGAAGATGGAAGCCAGGGCTTGAGGCAAACACTGATAGCAGAAAGTGAGTGAAAGCCCGTTGTGCTGGTTAATTTCATGTGCTAACTTGGCTGGACCATCAGAGAGCTGCTGACATGTTATCTCTTGGTGTGTCTATGAGTGTTTCTGGACAAGGTGTTTGAACTGGTAGAATGAGGAAAGCAGAAGGCCCTTTCCAATGCAGATGGGCATCCTCAATCCATTGAGGGTCTGGAGAGAGGACGAGGCAGACGAAGGTTGGATTTGCTCATTCTCTGCCTGACTGCCTGAGCTGGAACATTGATCTCCTGCCTTCTGCAATACTGGTTCTCAAGCCTTCAGACTGTCCTTGGATCTATACCACCAGCGCTCTGGTCCTCAGGTCTTTAAGCTACACCATTCTTGGGTTTCCAGCCTGCAGGGGGCAGACTGTGGGATTTCTCAGCCTCTGTAACTATAATCCTGTGAGCCAACAGTTTAGAGTAAATCTCTTTATATATATAGAGAGAGAGGCAGCTAAACATTGAGTACATCATGGATATTTACAAATCTCTTTAGATATAATATATATAATATTTATAATAAATCTCTTTACATATATATATATATATATATATATATATATATATATATATATCAGTTTCCTGGTATTCATGAGGGATTAATTCTAGGACCCCCACCCGCTGCAAATACAAAAATCCACAGATGACCAAGTCTCTCATACAAAATGGTGTAGTATTAGCACATAGCCTCGGCACATCCTCCAGTATACTTTAAATCGAGCTTGTCCAACCCAGGGCCACATGTGGCCCAAGACAGCTTTGAATGCAGCCCAACACAAATTCGTAAACTTTCTGAAAACATTATGATTTTTTTTTCCAATTTTTTTTTTTACTTCATCAGCTATTGTTAGTGCATTTTATGTGTTGCCCAAGACAATTCTTCTTCTTCCAATGTGGCCCAGAGAAGTCAAAAGATTGAACACCTCTGCTTTTTTTTTGAGATGGAGTCTTGCTCTGTCGCCAGGCTGGAGTGCAGTGCCACAATCTCGGCTCACTGCAACCTCCGCCTCCTGGGTTCAAGCCATTCTTCTGCCTCAGCCTCCCAAGTAGCTGGGACCACAGGGGCATGCCACTACACCCAGCTAATTTTTGTAATTTTAGTAGAGACGGGTTTCACCATGTTGGCCAGGATGGTCTTGATCTCTTGACCTCGTGATCCACCCACCTCGGCCTCCCAAAGTGCTGGGATTACAGGTGTGAGCCACCGCACCCATCCCAAAAGATTGAACACCTCTGCTTTAAGTCATCTCTAGGTTACTTGTAATAATACCATGTACATGTTATGTAAGTTGTTGTCATACTGCATTGTTTACGGAATAATCAGAAGAAAAAAATCTGCACATGTTCAGAACAAATGCAATTTTTTTAAACAATATTTTTGATCCCTGGTTGGTTGAATTAATGAATGCAGAACCTTTGGAAGATACAGAGGATCAACTGTGTGTATGTTTGTGTGTGCGCACATGCATGCTTGCACACACAAGTATGTCCTATTGGTTCTGTTTCTCTGGAAGTCTAGAACACCAATGCTAGGCTGTCCACCCAGAGGTGGCTACAGTCAGAGCTGAGGTTACAAGGACGGGAGTCATGGCATTGGAAACAGCTGGAGCACTTTATCATGCCAATTTGTTCTAGGAAAGTTCTAGAAGTTGCTAGAAAAGGGAAGATGATGAAACAGTCGTGATTTAATGTATGGCTAATTAACAGGAACTCAGCCACAAAAAGAAAATCAGGCTGAAGTTTCTGTTTCCTTCAGGCTCCAGGCACTTCACAGTCTGGCACTAAACCCTCATTCTGGTTAACAAATTATCAGAGTTTTAAGAGTTACTTTCATTTTTCTTTCAACTCTTAGCAATTGTTAAATTTAAGGCAGAAAAAAAAGCCTTTTAAAACATAAGAGTGTATGCAGAAACATTTAAGAAATAGGGAAACTACCCTTCCAACAAGCCCTTTAGCTCTGAATAACAGTGTGTAGTTCCTAGGTAAAGCCCGCACACCACAGATGACCTCTCGTCTTTTCCCTGATGTTACAGAGATTCGGTGAGCTGTCAATTTAAGTTTTGGGTGTGGCTTTTCCTCTCATCTCTGCACTGACAATACTGAGATCCAGACCTCATCATTTGCATATGCTAAGTGTGAAAAGAACTAAGCATTGATGATTTTCCTTCAAGCTTACTACTCTCATTTCTTCTCAGAGTTCCCCCGATCATTTCTTCATGGTGTCCCCTGGAGCTTCCTAATGTATTTTCACCTGCCTTCCCCAGGTAAGAGCCAATACTGACCTCAGGAAACATTATCTGCCTTCCTTCTATTCCCAAGGGCTCCCCATGCTGGAGGACCAAGCAGATAAACTAGTCCAAACTAAGGTATTTAATGCCTGTCATGAGGAATCAGGTCTCCCAAAGTAGCAGTTACATTTTAACAGGAAATGTGCTGCTGTAAGTCCAAATAATAAACAATATGGAAACTACTGGAACTGTGGCAGGGTCAAGGAGGGAGGTTCTGGAGGTCATGAAAGGTTTTGTCATAGCATTATTCGCAGTAGCAAAGATGTGGAATCAACCTAGGTGCCCATCAATGATGGGCTGGATAAAGAAAATGTGGGGCCAGGAGAGCTGGCTCATGCCTGTAATCCCAGCCCTTTGGGAGACTGAGGTGGGTGAATCATCTGAGGTCAGGAGTTTGAGACCAGCCTAGCCAACATGGTGAAACCTCTTCTCTACTAAAAATACAAAAATTAGCCGGGTGTGGTCGTGGGCACCTATAATCCCAGTTACTTGGGAGGCTGAGGCAGGAGAATTGCTTGAACTGGGGAGGTCAAGATTGTAGTGTGCCATTGCACTCCAGCCTGGGCAACAAGAGTGAAACTGTGTGTCAAAAAAGAGAGAAAAGAAAGAAGGAAAGAAAGAAGAAAGAAAGAAAGAAAGAAGGAAAGAAAGGAAGAAAGAGAAAGAGGAGAGGGAGGGAGGAAGGGAAGGAAGGGAGGGAGGGAGGGAGGGAAAAGAAAGAATTAAAATGTGGTACAGACTGGGTGCAGTGGCTCACTCCTGTAATCCCAGCACTTTGGGAGGCCGAGGCACGCAGATCACCTGACGTCGGCAGTTCCAGATTAGTCTGACCAATATGGTGAAACCCCATCTCTACTAAAAAGAAAAAATACAAAAAAAAAATTAGCAGGGCGTGGTGGCATGGCCTGTAATCCCAGCTACTTGGGAGGCTGAGGCAGGAAAATCATGTGAACCCAGGAGGCAGAGGTTGCTGTGAGCCAAGATGGCACCACTGCACTCCAGCCTGGGAGACAGTGAAACTCTGTCTCAAAAAAAAAAAAAAAGAAAAAGAAAATGTGGTACATATACACCATGGAATACTAATACTACACGGCCATAATAAAGAATGAGATCATGTCTTTTGCAGCAATACGGATGCAGCTAGAGGCCATGATCCCAGCAAATTAATGCAGGGACAGAAAACTAAATACCTTACGTTCTCACTTATAAGTGGGAGCTAAACATTGAGAATACATGGACACTAAGAGGGCAACAGCAGACACCAGGGCCCATTTGAGGGTGGAGGGTGGGAGGACGGTTAGAGTTGAAAAACTACCTGTCAGATATTATGCTGATTATTCATGGCAAAATTATCTGTACACCAAACCCCTAGGACGTGGCACGTAACACACCTGCACATGTACCCCTTGAACCTCAAATAAAATTTGGAAAGAAAAACTAACATAAAAGATGATTTTGTGATTGTCAGGATATACATTCATGCTTATACTTTTTTGCCTTCTTGTTTGTATTTATGAGAAATATATTGAATTTTTAACATGGTGGATTTCAGCTTTGTAATCTTATTTTCAATCAGTTTCCATGTTCTGCTAATTATAACCACCATTATGAAAACGGTACAAGAGGTAGTGCCCCCTTATTATATGTATATAATGTTTAAAAAAATCTGCAGCTGAATTAAATTTAAAGGAGTTTAATTGAGCGATGAACAATTTGTGAATCAAGCAGCCCCTGGAAGCACAGCAAATTCAGAGACTCCCACGCAGCCACGTGGTAGAAGAAGATTTATAGACAAAAGAAGGGAAATGACATACAGAGATCGGCAGTGAGGTACAGAAGCAGCTGGGTTGGTTACAGGTTGGCGTTTGCCTTATTTGAACACGGTTTGAACACTTAGCAGTCTATGAATGGTTGAAGCATGGCCACTGGGATTGCCCAAGACTTAGCTATTGTTACAGGCACATACTGCTAAATTAAGTTTTCAATCTTGTCTGCCTCAGCTAGGTTACAGTTAATCCACAAGGACTATAATATAGAAGTACAGAGGCCTTCTCAGGCCATATTTAGTTTGCTTTAACACTAACAGGAAGATTTTGCCCCAACTGTCCATACATGAGATAGGTTTTGCCTGGGACAATTATTTTGCTTCCAAGTCCCCCTTCCAGTGGAAACCTCCTCTTCCTCCTCCATTATTCCTATGTAAGCAATGAGCATCACTGGCCAGCCTGTCTCCAATCCAGAAACCTGGGCATCCATCTTCAGCCTTTCCTTTCTTCCATCCTTCCCCATCAAAATCCTGTCCATTCTCCTGCCTCATCATCTTGCCCAGCCGTACATTTCTCTCCTTCAACTACTGTGATGTGGGCTCCCAGAAAGAGCCTTGGGCAACTTTACCTGATCTGACATTGACTAAGATCCTACAGTACTTTCCGTTGCCCTCAAATCTACGCTTCCTTTAAAGTGACACACCTGCCCGTCCGCATGACTTTTTGCCACTCTCTCCCCGTTTTGGAGATGACGCTGTGCTGTCTGTGGGCTCCGGGTTCTCACACTTCCTTATGCATTGCGTATTTCTTTTTCTTCCCTTACTCTTGAATATATTCTGTCTATCCTGAAATTTCAGCATGAGTACCACCTCTGGCAGCCTTCCCTGACCCTCACCTGCACAGTCTTGGTCCAGTGCCACGACCGCAAGCTTCCATTGTCCTGTCGCATTTTTCTCCTCCAGCTGCGAAAAAATGGCCACAAACAGGGTGCTTAAAACGATGGGAACTTATTCTCTTACAGGTTTGGAAGGCAGATGTCCAAAACCAAGGTGTTTGCAGGGAGGTGCTCCCTCTGGAAGCTGGAGAGAAGAACCGGCGCCTCGCCTCCTGCAGTTCTGGTGCCTGCTGGCATCCCTTGGCTTGCAGCTGCATCTCTGGGCTCTGCTGTCACAAAGCCTCCTCTTCTGTCTCTCTTCTCCTTGCTTATAAAGATACTTACTAAGAGGATACTTGTGATGGCATTTAGGGGCCACCTAGATGATCCAGAGTTGTCTCCTTATCTCAAGAACTTTAACGTAATCACATCTGCAAAGAACTTTTTTTCCAAATGAAGTAGCGTTCACTGGTTCCAGGGATTTGCTGTGGATATACGGCAGGGAGATGGAGGACATTTTCAACTGACTGCACCAGTGCCGCTCTGACAGACCACTCGTTGTGCTTTTTGTTTGTTGCTTGTTTTTGTTTGTTTATTTATTTTTGGTTTTTTGATACAGACTCTTGCTCTGCCACCCAGGCTGCAGTGGCACAATCATGGCTCACTGCAGCCTCAACCTCCTGTGTTCAAGTGATCCTCCTGCCTCAGCCTGCTATCAGGTGAAGAGAAACACAGGGACCAGTCTGTATGGGGGGGTCTGCAGCACAGAGAGTAAAATTGAGCCCTGCCCCTCCCCCAAATTTCATGATACTAAAACCACACACAATGGAGACCTCTATTTCAGAAAAGGACCTCTGCTTCCAATGGAAGCCGATGAACCAGAGATAATCCAGAGAATTCCCCTCCACCGTGCCAGCAGTCATGAAAGATGTTGTCATATTCTGCTGTCCTCTCTTCGCCCACCTCAACTTCCCACCCTTTGAGAGGTAAGAAAGGAGGTGTGGGTGCATTGTTTATGGTAGTCTTGGTGCTGGAATGGAAAGAGGAAGAAAAGTGCAGACCCTGCCCCTTCTCTTCCAAGTCCCCAGATCACCCTGCCAAGCTTGGACTGAGGGAATGGGAGGAACGGAGCTTTACATTGAGTCTGACGTTGACCTATTAGACTGGATAGCATTTTTTTAAAAACTTGTTTTTTTGTGGTAAACATACATAACATAAAATTTACCATTTTAGTCATTTTTAGATACACACTTCAGTGTCATCACATATATTAATACCGTTGTGCAACCATCACCAAAACATTTTCTTCATCCCAAACTGAAACTCTGTACTCATTAAACAATAACTCCCTATTCTGTCCTCTCCCAAGGCCCTGGTAACCCATATTTCTGTCTGAATAAATTTGCCTATAACAGGTACCTTATATAACTGGAATTATACAACATTTATTCTTTTGAACCTGGCTTATTTCATTTAGCCTATTTTCAAGGTTCATCCATGTTGGAGTATGTGCTAGAATTTAATTCTTTTTAAGGCTAAACATACTTCATTGTACATGTATGTGACATTTCGTTTATCCATTCAATTGTTGATAGGCATTGAGATTGTTTCCACCTTTTGGTGAATAGTGCTGCTTTGGACATTGGTATACCGATGTGTTAGGACATTCTTGCATTGTTATGAAAAATGCCTGAGACTGGGTAATTTATAAAGAAAAGAGGTTTAATGGGCTCACAGTTCTGCAGGCTGAACAGGAAGCATAACACTGGCAGTGCTCGGCCTCTGGGGAGGCCTCAGGGAGCTTTTACTTATGGCAGAAGGTGAAATAGGAGCTTGCAAGTCACATGGTGAGAGAGGGAAAAAGAGGGAGACAGTGAAAGGGCATGCCACACACTCTAAAACAACCAGAGCTCAGGAGAACTCACTCACCACTGCAAGCACGGTACCAAGAGGATGGGGCTAAATTATTCATGGGAAATTCATCCCCATGATCCAATCACCTCCCACCAAGCCCTATCCCCAACATTGGGAGTATACTTCAACATGGGATTTAGGAGGGAACAAATAGCCAAATTATATCAACCTGTGCCTAAGTCCCTTTTTTCAGTTATTTTGGACATTTGCCTAGGAGCAGAATTGCTGAATCTTATGGTGATTCCATGCTTAACTTTTTGAAGAACTGTCAAACTGTTTTCCATATTGGCTGCACCATTTTACATTCCTATCAGCAATGTACAAGGCTTCCATTTCTCCACATCCTCCTCAACACTTATTTTCCTTTTTTTTTTTTTTAATCATAGTCATCCTTATGGAGACACATACTCTCTCATTGATCAGACGTTAGCCAGGCTCCTCTGAGCCCTCTTTTTCACTGAGCCTTGTCCTTAGCCCTGTCTTTGGCCTGCCTCGTCCAGTGGTAACAAGAATCTTCCTAAGTCAGTTTAGCAAGAATCTCCCCACTCTTAATATCTGAGCCAGTTCCTCAACCCCCACCTTTGATGTCGAAGACCCTAACCTACCTTCAGCAAGAAACCTAACTCAGTTCACAAGAGTCTTCCTATGCATGATGTTGCCTGTTGCAGTTTTCTACCCACTGACCCCTCACTCTGCTCATTGGCTAGAAGCCTCCAGCTGCCTTTGCTACAGAGAGCCTGATCTCTCCCCTATTGTGGTAGACTTGACGTCTGTTGCAATAGTCCTAAATAAAATCTTCTTACTACTTTAACAAGCTTCTGAATATTTTTTCTTTAAAAATGTGTGTGAGGTCATATCTTGTTGTGGTCTTGACTTACATTTCCCTACTGGCTACGATGAGTAACTGGGTGAGATTTTAATATCTGAAAATATATAGCAAACACAGTATCTACCTCAAATTGAAGGGACGTGAAAAGAATTTTTGGCAGAACATGGTTGAAGACAAAGTATTTTTAAAAATAAATAAAGAAAGACAGGCCAGGTATGGTGGCTCATGCCTATAATCCCAGCATTTTGGGAGGCTGAGGTGGGGTACTTCTTGAGGCCAGGAGTTCCAGACCAGCCTGGGCAATATGGTGAGACCCCATCTATACATAAAATTTATTTTTAGTTAGCTGGGTGTGCTGGCACACACCTGTAGTCTCAGCTGCTCAGGAGGCTGAGGTAGGAGGATCACTCGACCTTGGGAAGTAGAGGTTACAGTGAGTTATGATCATGCCACTGTACTCCAGCCTGGGCAACGAGCTAGATCCTGTGTCTAAAAAAATAAAATAAAGACAGATGTATTTGCCCCTCACCAAGGTGAGACTTCTGGACAAACAGGTTCTATCTATGAAAACTCCCCTCTTCTCACATTTAGGGGCCCACCATAGGGTCACGTCCCTCTCCTTTCATTCTCAAAGCCCAAAGCCTCCATCTAACCACACTTCCTCCTCTCCCCAGATTATAGGCAATCCCTGCTTGGAAACAGATTTATAAAAAGCCAGTCCTGTTAACTGTCTTCTGTGGGTAAGGGAAACCTAGGTCTTCAGCACTCAACCAACCTCTTAAGACATCAACACACACAAGAAGAAATTGGATGGAAAGTGAGGTGCACGGGAACGTTATTTCTTCCTGCCTCCATCCTTAAACCCTAATTTTCAAGCATTCTTTGCTTTTCATCCAAATGAAATCAACTACCCCTGGGCAGCAGAATGACGGGGGAGAGGGCACCGGTAAGAAATCCCTAAAGAAAAAGGCAACGTGAGTCTAGTTTTATTGAAATAAAGATGAGGAAGTCCCGCCAGGAAAGCAGGGCAAAGTTGGCCATTGGAATTGCAGACATAAGAACTCTCTCCAAAGCACACTACTCCACAATCCCCCATGGGGCTAATGTCTGCAAAGTGGCACTGGCCTTTTATGAATTGTATTAATTACACTCTTAAGCCCCATGCAAATTGCAAAATCATTTTTTCCAATTGAGTTAATGAAGCCAGTTTAGTTACAGGCACGCTGTCTTTCAGCAGAAAATGAGCCCGGCACATTGTTTGTAGATAGCAGAAATGTGGCGGAAGGTTTCCCTGGGTTATGACTGCAATACATTCTGGGATGCCTGCCTTGCAATTTTTCTTCTCTGTGAGTGCGTTCCATTTCCCTCTGACTGAGCCGGATGTGCAGGGGGACTGTCACACTTTCTGAGGGTGTTTTATCCATCACTGGGGAGCTGAA
Organism: Cacajao melanocephalus; assembly: GCA_963573385.1. NCBI lineage: Eukaryota > Metazoa > Chordata > Mammalia > Primates > Pitheciidae > Cacajao > Cacajao melanocephalus. The sequence goes on from CAUYLG010071852.1 coordinate 46,947, forward strand.
AATTCATTCTCAAAGTTTCTATACTGAGAGATGTTATTATCACTTGGAAACTTTCACTGAAAATGAGAGTCTTTGAAAGTGGTTGGCCGCTTCCTGACTGATCTGACCTGCTGACAGTCTCGGCCTCCTTTCCTCAAGAACTCCAGGCAGCAAAAGAGAAACCATCTCCCTCTCACCTCCCAGCTCTCTGCACAGGGACCACAGCTCTGTAAGGCTTCCTCTGCATTCTTTAGACCTTGCAGTCTGGAAAGCAGCTAGCCTGAACTATTCAATAGGGCCTGTGGCAATTTTACTGCCCTGGCATTTTCAAACACTTAGGATGCTTTTGTGTGTCTTAGAAAAAGATGTCTTCTCTGGGCAGAGGAATTGCAATTAGCCACCCCTCTGGGAAGCACCTCTTCCTCTGAGCTGCGGCTGCCCCATCCCTAACCGCCCACTGAAGGCTTCAACAGGACCCGACTCACACACCTGCTCCTGGGAGCCTTTCCTACAAGGACAAGTCACAAAATGAGACTAGGCAAAGTTTGTCATTAAGCTCCCTATTCTCTCTTTCATTTCCTTGGGGCTCTAGTGGTGGAAGGAGATAACCCAATGAAGTACATTTACATTAAAGAAAGAATGTCAGTTCGTAGTTTAATGTGCTATCTCCCCGCCATTTATCTTTTATTGGGAAACTCTCTGAATCATTCAAGTGGTTCCGACCAAAGAAAATGCTCAGAATGCTGGAGCGTCCCCACACAATGGTCAGCCCGATTGCATTTGGGTGCAGGGGTTTCCAGAAGGTCCTCTCAGCCCAGACAACCCCAGCCAGTCCTGATCAAAGCAGGAACCTGTCAGCTGCCTGAGCTCAACAGGAGATAGGATCTGGATTTGGTTTGGGGCATCCTTTCTGGTTTAAGATCCCACAAATTGCAGCGTTTTCCTCTCTCCCCTGCCTCCCACCATGCTGAGCTATCATTGGTCCCATTGCCTGGGGCTTCAAGTCTCTATCAGCATCCTTTACTAACCTTTGGCCTGGATTGCTACTGACGGGAGTCCACTTGTTAGGGAACCAGCTCTTCTCCCTTCTAGACTCTGAATACTGATACCCTAGAAGGGGTCCACCTGCCTTTGTATATGCTCACTCTGCGTGAGATCAGATGGCCTTTCTTTTTTCTTTTCTTTCTTTTTTTTTTTTAGATGGAGTTTCGCTGTTGTTGCCCAGGCTGGAATGCAATGGCTGGATCTTGGCTCACTGCAACGTCTGCCTCCCAGGTTCAAGCGATTCTCCTTGCCTCGGCTTCCTGAGTAAATGGGATTACAGGTGACTGCCACCACGCCTGACCAATTTTATTTTTTTATTTTTTTATTTTTAGTAGAGACGGGGTTTTACCATGTTGGCCAGGCTGATCTCAAACTCCTGACCTCCAGCGATCCACCAGCCTCAGCTTCCCAAGGTGCTGGGATGACAAACGTGAGCCACCATGCCCAGCCAAGATTGGACGGCTTTTCTAGAAGGGCCTGCCTGTATCTTGGCTGGCTTCCCGACCTCTTACACCGTTATCTCAATTCATTCCTCTGATATCCGCGTGTGTCCCGTCTCTTGAACCTGCCTTGACTTGGGTCAAAGTTTCTCAATATGGCACCTCAAATCAGATTTGGTTGATACCTGTTCTTAATACTAAGGGAGTTTCGGTCATTACATTAAAAAATTGTGATTTTCATCTCATTTTATTGTCCCAACAATCCGTGTGAACTAAATAGGATAAACATTGCTATTCCAGAGGACAGACAGTCACAGATAAGCAAACAGAAGTTCAAAGTGACCTGCCCGGAATGACACAGCTAGCCAGGGATGGAGTGGAGATGAGAACTTAGGTCTCCTGGCTTTTGTCCCATTGCTCTTAATTCCAGGACTTGTCACGGTGCCAGGCTTCTCTCATCGTCCATCAAAGTCCATTATCATCTGGAGAGGTTGTTCTCATGGGAGAACAGAGCATGGTGCACTGAACTCCTGGCTGTGCTGGGGAAGGACACTTGTCTTCCAATTTTGCAAAGCAGAACAAGTTCTTTGGGCTGCAAGTGGAAGGTGGCAGTTTCCAGAAAACAGAGAAGGTGCCATGTTGGAAGATAATTTAGATTTTTGCCTCAGAAATGAGAAGGAGCTCACGGTTTCGCCTCCAGCAGAAAACCCACAGTGGTCATGTTCTTGGCTCCTGCTGACATGTTCCGTGTACACTGGGCCCAGTGAGTACTGCTCACTCACTTGCCTGCACAACTTCCTCCAAAGCCTCCTAAAGGAAATGAGACAGAGCGTCAGGGCTGACCTAGGGGAGCACAGTTCTTAAATCCATGAAGTATATGATTGAAAGAGAGCAGTCACCCAATAATTGATGGATCAATGTCTGAATGTTATGGAAACTAATTTTTTTAACTCTATTTCTATTTCAGGTCCCAAAATGAATGTGATCTCTTTATGTATCTATCTATTTAATTTGATTAACCTTTACCTTTATTTTACTCACTAGAGTTTGGATGAGGTATTCGCAAATGTCTCCCTTAATGAACCAACAGGGAATATTTTAGCCTTTGAGGGTCATACAGTTATATGAATGAAAGGGTATGGCTGTGTTCTAATAAAACTTTATTTACAAAAATAGGTGGTGGGCCAAGTTTGAGCTGAGGCCATAGTTTGCCAACCCTGGTTTAGATTACTGATATTATTTTTGCATTTATTTAAGACTCACAAGCAGGGAGCATTTGTATAAACTCCATGCTCATTCAAAAGCATTACTCCAAGCCTAAAAGTCTTATAGGAAATGAAAATCCACTAACAACCAGCAAGAAAACACTCCGACAAAATTCAGAAGTGAAATTTTTGTTTACTATTCCATTTCCAAAATCAACCGATTGCTCAGGTAAGAAGGTGTACAACCATTAAAGACATAATTAATGGAAATAATTTGCATTATACAAGAATATTAGAATTCCAGAAGCCTCATCTTTTATAGGTAAAGTTAAATCCTTTTCATTCTCTGATAAATGTAGATGCTTTATCTGAACAACTCAATAAAGACAACTGTGACAAAGAAACATATGCAATAAATAAATTTTTTAAATTTTTCATAATATAAATATTAGCTACCATTCCATCTATATTATAACATGTTAAATCATAAAATATGAATAAATATGAATGTCATAGGAATACACACACATACACACACACGTGCACACACACACAGACACACACAGACACTCACATATAGATCTCCTTAGCTATTTGTGGAAATGCTGCCTGCCGGACAATACCCACTTGAGCAGGGTTTGAAGGATTTGAACAGTTCTTAGCACTTTTATCTTCCATGGCTGTCAGGAAACTGACTCCTAACCTCTATGTCCTACTGCCTTCTAGAAGTGAGAGGTGTTGTTAATGGCAACGGGTTGCTCAGGTAAATGGTGTCAGGAATGAAAAAAAGTTTGAGATCCTCTGCACTAAAGCAATTAGCTCCTGTGAGTCAGTGATAATGGGTTGACTTTCTACGGGTCTGGGTTTCTTGTAGAGGCCTGGATCCACAGAGCACATTCGGAGATGGGTGATCTCTCTTTTCAGACACCATGCACTTCCTTAATGCAAATTGTGAAAAAAGAGCACATGATAACTGCAAAAACACCATGTCCAACTTCTCGGGGGCTGCTATCTTCGTTCATGTAAGGCATCAGTGAAAACAGTGAAATGAGTGAATGAAAACCAAAGGTTTGTGCTGCACACGGCTTTATTCTGTGGCACTGAATAAGCTGCAGAGAAAATGGAACATGTGAAAAGATGAGGCATCCCGGAATGACACCTTTAATCAAGCCATTGTGCTTTTCTTAAGTTTTCCACCACAAAGGTAACAAAAAAACAGATTGGAAAAAAATGTTCACCCCCTACTACGGAGATCAGCCAGCAGAGCATTCTTACCCCCTACAAATTTACTAAATCTATAAATGGGGCCCGAAGTTAAGCTCTTCCCGAGACCAGATTCAATTTAAGCCCTGGTTCTATGCATTTAATTAACTATCTCTGTAAGAATTTGAAATACCAAAATGGATTGCATATGCTTGGCATTTTTGCAGGCGTATAAATCGCATACTTTAAGCAAGGAGGGTGCCTCTTTCCAAATTGACCGGTGGTGGTTTAGGCAAATTCTTCATGTAAATGCACATCCCGGTGCATGAGGGAAAAAGACCAGTCTCCCCAATTTCTTTAAAGGTTTTCAAAGCAGTCTTCATTGAAATAAATGTACTGGAAACAGCAGAAGTAGAAAAAACGGTACAAAGGCGATAACGTTTGCATAAAGAAGCCATTAGGAAGGTGTGCCGATGGAACAATTGTGTGATGTTGCATAACAAATGCACACTTTCGTTTAGTTATTTTAAAGATTCCGTTTATCTAGTCTTTTTTTGCATTTAAAGAGCATGATGCTGAATGATTCTCCATTCCTTGAAATGCATTCACAGAATGATTAAAAGTTCTTGAAAATGCATTCACAGAATGATTAAAAGCATAATAAAAGAGTAAACCCCAATGTGATATTTATCCAGCCGGAATTTTCAGCATTAAAAAAAAAAATCCAAACCCATCCTATCTCCCAGTTGGTGCAATCACATCTTAATAAAGGACATATTTTAAACATAGGCTGTTAGAAAAACGGTGAACAAAACCAGAAACAAACCTCAAAACTCCCCCAAATGCCTCCAAAACGTGGACTCCATAGACTAGAAACTTAATGAAACTTAGTCTAGGCTCTGCCCTCTCCAGGTATCTGTTAGAAGGTTGCTTCCCCATCCATGGTAGAGCAGCGGTTGTCCTCTGGGAGGGCTAAAGTCAGTCCACTGCACATAGAACACTAAATGCAAATTCCCCATGAGCACACTAGAGATGCAGCCTCGTAAGTAATCAAAAACACAGATTAAAAGGAGATTGATTTTTCTTGTCTATCAAATTAGCAACAAGTAGATGCTTAACTGATTTTGCTTCTACACTTGACGCCTGCAGCCTCACCGGCCCATAGCAGCCTGAGTGATCCTGATGAAACCCCAGACACACTGAGTCTCTCCCCTGATTTGAACCTTCCAGGACCTCTTTCCCCACTAAGAATCAGGCCCTCTGTCGTCTGCCACCCACTGGCTGCTGCTCCAAGGGTCTGCTCAGCTCCTTGCTGTCTTACTCTGTTCACTCTAACCCCTCTGCCAGTCCTTGGCATTATAGAGTGAGCTGATCTCAGGCCCTTTATGCTTGTTTTTCCTGCTGCCTGGAATGCTGTTTCCTTGGGTCTCTGCAAGGCTCCCTGTCATTCCACTCCAGCACAGGCGTCAATTTCCTATCTCAACTAGATAGACAGCATCCCATCCAAATTAGCATCCCCCTGCCCTCCAGCCCCTCCCCTGACCCCTTCTCTGCACAAGACTTAATCATTGCACCCTGTTACAGTGTATGTTCATTTATTTATTTTTGCCTGTGAAGTGCTTAAAGACAAGAAATCTTTGTTTTTGCTCATGGCTGGATCTCAAGTGCACAGAACCATACCTAGCACACAGTAAATACATGCTGATGATGGAAAGGATTTAAATGGCATGACCTGGTGTCACCAAGGCTATTCTCCACGTGTTCCCATTCAAGTGCTGTGGGGAGAGATGTTGGTACAATCACGATGGGAGATAATCTGACAATGTTACCAAAAGCCTCTAACATGTTTCTATTCTTGGACTCAGTTTACCACTTTTAGAAATTTTAGAAATTCACAGGTGAGATCAGTGATATGGGCAAAGATTTACATAGAAAGATGTTTATATTGGAGTGGTATTTTTAACAGCAAAAATGAGAAATGATTGGAATAAGTAATAATAGCAATAATGCTACAGAATAGCTACTAATCATGGGGCAGTTCTTAAGTGTCGGGTACAATGCTAAGTGCTTTAAATATTCTATGAATTAGTTATTTGCAATGTGAAATGAAGACACTGAGGGAAGTTGCCCAAGTCATTACCTGGTAAATTTTATAAAACATTAGAAATCAAGTTCTTGCTTCTCAATCTGAGCTAAGAAATAAACAAATAGCAAGGCCAACATCACTTGTTGAGAACTTTGACCAAATCATCAAACAAAGCAAACATTTTGTCTTACTCTGGGGGAAAGGAGAATCAAAGGTATTGTTGAGTACCCAGGGTCACAGTTCATTCCTTCCGATCTAAACAACCCTAGATCCCCTGTGCCAGGCACAGGAAACTTTGTCCCTTCGATTCTCTGAAGCTCTGTGCATGCAGTCAGCCCGGGAACTTTTGCAAACATTTATCACCGACCTTTAGGAGATCCACGCTAAGCAAACAAACTCTTTCCTTTGCCCCACCCTCTGTTCTTCCTATTGTTGCCAGGGTCTATGGTTTCCTCTTGAATCTCTGAGTTATTCTCCGTGGAGTCTCACTCATTTCCTGTCCGGGGAGCCTTGGCATCTGATCTGCAGGCGGCAGGCACAGGAGCCAGCAGCCCCAGGGGCTTATTCTCCTTCCTCATTGTCTTCAGGGAGACCACGGGGCTGTTCTCCACCCCTCCTGTCTGAAGGCCACTGTCACAAGAACCCAGCCCTCTGGTAAGAGGCCATCTGGCCCTGCCACCAGACCTGTTGATGGGTTGGCAACTGTCCCTTTTTCCTGTCTCCCCTCTGCATCCCTCCACGCCTCCGCTCCACAAGAGGAAACTCTTAGCATCCCAGATGCTTGCAGCTTCGCCTGGCTCCTCCAGTCCTCGGCTCCATATGGTCTGGATTCACTTTTTGAAATGGCTGCGGCCTCTAATTCCCCATTTTCTGTTCATGTGCTCATTTTAAGACTGTGTCCCATTGCCGTGTTTGCTGCTGCTACATTTTAAATTGTTTTAATTTAAAGCGGATGCTGCTAGGCTAATTAATGCAACCACTGCCAACCACATGCACACATACATACTCAGAGGGGTGTGTGTGTCTGTGTGTGTGTGTGTGTTGAAGGAAAATTCCTTTCACATGGTTTCTTCTTGTCCCCGGAAATCTGAAAATCTCTTTGTCTTAGTACTTGTCCCGGCAACATCACTCTCTGCCCTTTTCTTTGGCCTATTTTTAGAATAGAAGTATTTTGGGAAAAGAATGGGGTATTTTGCAAAAAGCCCAAGGCCTCCTACCTTGCCGATTCTTGCAACAGCTACAGGAAACAAGACCATCTTAGCCCAATTAGAGGAGTCAAACTGACCCAACTGCAGACTCTCCTGACAAAAGTTGACTGTGAACACTTCCATCAGCATCCTTCTGATGTCTTTCCCTGCTTGTTTCTGGCACCTTCCCTCCTACCTACCTTCCATCAGCCAAAGACTCCCAATTGCAAGCAAAGGTTATACACCCTTTCTCCATTGCCTGCCTCCCATGTCAATTCCTTCTTCCAGTCTTTCTGTGGGGGGGGGGGTAAAAGCAACAATATGATTAGTTCATTTAAGCATTCATGGTTGTTGGCCAATAGCAATCTCAGGCAATAGTCCTATCACTCAGGATTTTATTATAATAGCAACAATCTACAGGAATTTCAAAATGGCAGGGAAATATTTTTATATAAAAATTTTATATGTCACCTCTCAGTTTGGTTTGCTTTTTGGCCTCTCTCCTATGACACCAGACTTCCAGGCAACCCCTTGGCTCTGACCTTGACACCTGGAAACAGGATGAATGTCCTTGAAGTCAGAGCCATGAAGCTACTCAGGACTTCTCCACTCACAGCAGAACTCTTTTTTTGAGACAGAGTTTCGCTCTTGTCACCCAGGCTGGAGTGCAATGGCATGATCTCGGCTCACTGCAACCTCTGCCACCAGGGATCAAGCAATTCTCCTGCCTCAGCCTCTGGAGTAGCTGGAACTACAGGCACCTGCCACCACAACCAGCTAATTTTGTATTTTTAGTAGAGACTGGGTTTCATCATGCTGGCCAGACTGGTCTCAAACTCCTGGCTTCAAGTGATCCACCTGTCTCGGCCTCCCAAAGTGCTGAGATTACAGGATGCACCCAGCCTGCTCCACTCACCATAGAACTTCTTCTGGTAGCACGAATGTTCAAGTGAACAGTCTGGAAGATCAGATGAGAACCTAAATATGGATTATTTTCCAGAAGTGAGAATCAAACATGAATTTCCTCCTCATTCTTTGATTTAAATGGGGGTTTTCCTTTTCTCTTTGTTTCTCTCAAAGCAGAATGGAGAAGCAAAGGCAGGCTAACTGTCGTGGAGCCAGAGGACGGGGCCTCCTTTTCAATAATGTTTTTATTGATGAGCAGCCATCTCACTCCATTTCCTGGCTCCGTCCCCGGCTGCGGTACACTCAATTATATTTTCAGGATTGTGAGCCATGGAGATCATGCTGTCTTCTTCTTTTAGAAACCGGCTGGAATTATAAACAAAAGGGAATACATTTTTAAGGAGTAAGGACAAGGGATTCAGAATTACTGTGTACTGTGTCTGTCTGATTACAGACAAATGACAATTTGGTGAGCTTGTAAAGCCTGCCTGGATGGAGTCTTTGTTCTGGGTTTTATTTCTCCAGCATGGAAGGATGCCTTGTCTCCTTGCTAAAGCAGGCCCTGCTTTAAGGAAGGTCATTCCTGGTTGCTAGAAATACAGAAGGCTGCAAGTGGGCCAGTGTGTAGGGGCAGACTGGCTGATGCCCAGGCCCCAACATTGGACCACACTAGAACCACCAGTTGATTCAGACAGAAAAACCAGTCAAATTAATCAGCCAGCACCACTAAGTTAAGAGAGCTGGTTGGTTAATGCAATCTCAGTGTGGTAGAGTGAATGGAAGGGCCAGTAGCCAAGAGGCCTGGGTTTAATTCTAGCTCTGCCATCTGCTGCCTACAGGTCATGAAGTACTTCTTTAGTATCCCTCCAAGGGTTGGTTTCCTGATGAAACCAGACCAATTGTCCCATAGAAATGATATCTCTGAGTTTTTGAATAAACATAGAAATGGACCCTGCCAGTTTTAAAACGTAAAATTTACATTTGTCTCGTATGAGTTTCTCTCTTAGGAAACTGACCCTCAGACAAGAGAAGGAAACTCACCAGATCACCACATGACTGCTTCCTTACCCCTCCCTAATTCCTGTTTTACTTTCCTTCCCTGACATGTAAACCCCCAAATTTTAGTCTTTCTGAAAGACAGATTTTAGACTAATCTCCTGTTTTCTTCGGCTGCAGCTTCCAATTAGAGCCTTCTTCCCTGGCAATAATTGTTGTCCCTGTGATTGGCTTTCTGTGCAGCGAGCAAGCGGACCTAGACCAAACCCCTAGTGTTTCAGTAACACTAGTCAAGGGCATAGGCTGGGAAAATGCACGTCTGGGATGATGTCAGGAGGATGAGGTAAAATGTCACCTGTGAAACGTTCATCTTAACTGTGTTAAGGACACATAACCAGGTGATCTGCGTAGTAGAAAGTAGTTCGGTCTTGGAGGAATAGCCCCCATACCATACCCCCGCAAGTCCAAAGGCATCTTGTTGGACTTTCAACCCTGAATTGGAAGAGAAGAAGATCACATATAAAACTGAGTGACTTGGCTGGCCATGGTGGCTCACGCCTGCAATCCCAGCACTTTGGGAGGCCGAGGCAGGTGGATCACTTGAGGTCAGGAGTTCAAGACCAGCCTACCTAACATGGTGAAATGCTGTCTCTACTAAAAACACAAAAATTAGCTGGGCATGGTGGTGGGTGCCTGTAATCCCAGCTACTCAGGAGGCTGAGGCAGGAGAATATCTTGAACCTGGGAGGTGGAGGTTGAAGTGAGCCAAGATTATACCACTACACTCTAGCCTGGGCAACAAGAGGGAAACTCCATCTCAAAAATAAATAAATAACTCGATGACTTTGACAGGATGTGGCCCTTTCTAACTTTACAAGAAACCTATTTCCTGTATAGTTTTGTAAACACTCTAGAATCATTGAGGGGGTCCATCCTGAGTCAGAGATTCAGTCTCAGTATGGACTGTGTTTCTGAATACCTTTGAAAAGAACAATCTCTCATATGCACACAAATTCACCCACAGGGCAGGGCTTCCAAAGATTGGCATTGTAAGAGTAGCCCTTTTCTGGTAAAGAGAAAGAGGTACACATGATTTATGGTGACATAGGCTGTGAATCACTCAATGATGCATTAACATCCGGCAAAATAATATTATTTCTAATAATGACTAGCTAAGCATTTCTCAACTCAACTTCATAGGTGCATGATCCAGCTGCTTCCCTGAGAGGTTAACACCACCGCAAGCTTCAGTGGTCCCATCCAAAACTAGTTCCAGAGATACACCTTAGGGATGCATGATGGCAGTTTCTTAAATTTTAAAATAAAGCACCAGTTTTCTGTAGTTGAGTTCTTTTATGCTTCCTTGTTACTGAATGCTCCTTTGAAACCAAAAGTATTGATATAATCTACCCTGCAGGGAAATCAATAAAAACGTTAATCACAAAATTAAATAAAAACCAAAGCTACTGACATTACACAGTAACACTCAGTAAAGCAACAACTTGAAATGTTATGGTTCTCCTATGACTGGCCTTATTATTTGTAGAAAAATCAATATCATCTTTAGAGTAATTTGGGATACATCTTGTCATCACAGAAAACAAGTTCCTGGTTGACTTTACTAAAAAAGTAAGAATGAGGCATTAAAATGTGTTCTTCCCTCCCCCAACCCAGAAAGTGATTTTATTCCTGGGCAGCAGAAAAAAATACAAGTAGGGTGGCCCCAAATAACGTCTCCAGCTCTGTCTCGAAGCACGTCATTGTCCAAAGCACTGGGCCACCTTCTACGAAGACACTCTGCTACGGTGGTGGATGGCTTGCAGGACTTTCCTGGAATTATTAAAAGCTTGGGATAGTACATGAGTTAAAATGTCCCCAGAAAAGCAGCACAGGCTTCATGGAACATATAGTAATAGCACCCATTTATCACATGACCTTAGTGATGTCTGGTAACAAAGGACCCTATTTCACATTTGAGGGAGAAAACATAAAAACACTTTTTCAAGTCATTTTCAAGTCCCAGGACTATAGGACTAGATGTAACCTTAGGAGGCATGAAGTCCAATAATGTCCAATTTCTTCATAATGCAAGGAGGCTTCTAGAGGATCCCCGAAGGATCCAATTCCTCTTAACCGTCCTATGTCCTTTCTCATCATTCAGTGGCAATGCATGCCCAGAAATACGTGCATGGACACAAACTTTTATCTTCATGAACCGTGAGCTTCCCAGTTCTAATGAATTCTTAGGCTGAAAGCTTGTTCTTCTCTCCTATAACAGTGGTAAGCCACAGTGTAGAAATAAAACCACTGGTAGCCTGAACCATGAAGGGATTACTAGACAGTGATGTGGTAACACACTTTTGATGAACTTTAGGAGAACTTTCAGTTGCTGCAAAGGTTTATTGGAATCTAACTCAACATGCTTTGGTCCCCTCTGCTCTGGTGTTAGATCTTCAAAATGGCTTTTTTCTAAGACTTGAGAGTGCTTACTCCATATAGAAAGCAGAACCAGAGGATAGGGCCCAATTAACGTGTGGGAGGAGCCAGTTGCTTTAGGAGTGGAGGTTTTGAAAGTTAGGAAATGAAATCTAAAGACTTTGCAAGGATGAGGCCAACAATAAACCCAGCCAAGGTTAGGGCTCATGGGCCTAAAGTTATCAGCCTTGAATCAAAAGAGCAGGGCTTCGAATCCCGCTATTAGCATAAGACCTATTCCCAAAGCAAGAGTTAAAACTGCCAGATGACCCTACTGTCAGGAAGCAGTAGAGGTTCTCACACAAGACGATGGTCAATGAGGCATTTAAGGTCTTTACCTTCTATTATGGGAAATACAGGTCAGTGAAATCACCTCCAGGGACTAAGAGGGGAAGTGGGAAAATAGAGGGTGTAGAATACACCCAGCTTCACACCTCCTTCAGCTTTTATGATGAGGTGTCCTCCAGCAAGCCTTCCTAGCCACTTTTCTCCCCACTCCCCAATCCACACTCCTCAGCTTAAGCATCCTATTCATACGATAAACGGAAGCTAACAAACAACAGTGAACACAAAAATTTCCATCCATATCTCTATCAGTGAGATTAACAAATTGTATTACAAAATTTGCACCACATAAAATTTCTAATACTAGCCATTTCTGACAATTAAAAAATGGCAATTTCATATAATCCAAACAGATAATTCTGTTTCTATGTCTACATCTTCTACCATATCATGAGGAAGAACCATGTTTTGTCTTCTGATTATACAATCAGATTTTAATGAATGTCTAGGCACATCACTGGTTCTCAGTCAATAACTGATGAATGAATGAATGAGTTGAGAGCCTGGGCTTCAGGACTGGGCCACCTTCGTGGGGAAGCCTGTTGAGGCTGAGTGATTGACAATAGGAAAAGGTATGACCTAGAAACAACCTCTCCAACAGATGGGACAATAAACAATACATATTTCTCTGGATAATCTATTTCCTCAATAAAAACATGGCCACATTCATTGCAGCACTGTTTACAATGGTAAAGACTTGGAACCAACCCAAATGCCCATTGATGATAGACTGGACAGGGAAAATGTGGTACATATACACCATGGAATACTATGCAGCCATAAAAAGTGATGAGTTAGTGTCCTTTGCAGGGACATGGGTGAACCTGGAACCATCATTCTCAGCAAACTGACACAAGAACAGAAAATCAAACATCACATGTTCTCACTCATAGGCAGGTGTTGAACAATGAGAACACATGGACACAGGGAGGGGAGCATCACACACTGGGGTCTGTGGGAGGGAACTAGGGGAGGGACAGTGGGAGGTGGGGAGTTGGGGAGGGATAACGTGGGGAGAAATGCCAGATACAGGTGATGGGGAGGAAGGCAGCAAACCACACTGCCATGTGTGTGCCTATGCAACAATCTTCCATGTTCTTCACATGTACCCCAAAACCTAAAATGCAATAAAATATATATTTTAAAAAAACATGGCCACACTGACAGATAAACACACTATTTTATGCCCCAGTTGAATGAGTTTTCTCTTAGGTTAGCAAATCATCCAGCACATCACGGGATGGGGGCCAGGCCTTGAGTCTTGTTCTTTCATCTGGTATTTCCATATGTTCCTTTGACAACAGAAGCATTTTGGCTGAAGATACTGGCTTTAAAGATTTCCGTACAGATCACAAAGGGCAAAATCTGGTTTCTGGTAGATGTTGACACCCATGCAATGCCTATCTCCTCGCCTAAGTATTCACCATATTGAACTCACCACGGTGGTGTGTTTGTTGTCACACCTGATTCCGTGAGCCGTGTCTACTTTGATACTTGTGATGTGCCTTAATCACTAGCTTACAGAGTTTCTGAGGAGTCTGGCAGAAATGTCTTTGAGCCAAGATATTTTCTTCACGATTATGTTAAGACTTTTCCAGAATCACATGAAGAGGCTCTTTTAACCAAACATATGATAATTTTTAGTGCAAAATTTCCACCTTATCATGAACAAAATGACAAAACCAAAAAAATCAAGGCCAACAATTTTTAGGGAAAAGATGGAGAGGGATAAAGAAGAGAAGTCTACTACAAAACATTCACAGATTATTTTGGCTAAAAACGATGTTCAATCCAAAATATATCTATCGGCTGGTCATGGTAGCTCATGCCTGAAAATTCTTCCCCAAAACTTTGGGAAGCCGAGGCGGGAGGATTGCTTGAGGCCAGGAGTTCAAGAACAGCCTGGGCAACATAGCAAGACCCTGCTTCTATTAAAAAAACTTTTTTAAAATTAGCAGGTAGGGTGACCTGTGCCTGTAGTCTCAGCTGCCGGAGAGGCTGAAGTGGGTGGATGACTTGATTGAGCCCAGGAGCTCAAGGTTGTAGTGAGCTGTGATTGTATCACTGCACTCCCGTCAGGGTGACAGAGCAAGACTCTATGGACCTTAACAACTCTTCAATGAGTCTAGGAGGTAAAATGAGTGCACTTGTTTTTCCTTCTGGTTGTCACCATTTTTAAATTTCTTTTCAGTCAGGGTGGTACGGAAGGTTAAAAGTCCAGCAACTGTGGAAAACTGAAAGTTGCTGACTTCCATGTTGAATCTCATTCCTAAACCCACGGGACAATTGTTAAATGACTGGACATCTTGACAGCATCAGCAATAGGATCGATTCAGAGTTTGAGAGTCACACACTGCCCGCGGGAAGGGCCGGAGAGCATGGGTAAGACGTGGAAAGCGTGTGCTCGAGTGTTCCTGCCGAGGCTCAGAAGCATCACCATTTCAGGTCCTCTCAGTTTTCATAGTGCTTCGGCTCACAATACCGAAGAGAAAAATAATTTTAGAGATAAAACTCCATATGTTAGTATAAGCAGATTTTACACCCAACCAGTTGATATGCACTTGACATTCTCATCTCCAGCACCTTCCCGTTGGGAATCAAATATCAGCTCAGCTGTTCATCGGTACTCAGAGCTATAGGCGGATTAAGTCATAAACTAGTAAGCCCACTTCAAAGTTCAAGTGGACAGTGAAAAGCAGAGTTCAGCTTAGGGACAAGAGAGTTTTGTTTCTCTCTGCCCCTTTGGGCTTGTATGTGATTCCGAGGGGATCAAGAATAACAGGTGGTGAGATCTGCCATAATGTGTAGTTTAAGTCTAACCACGTTATATTTATGTTTGGATTTAGGCAATAGATCTAACTCCTGGTTTCTCAAGATTTATCAGCCTGGGATCACCCAGGGCTTGAGTGATGATCAGTAGTATTTAGTGCTGAGGCCTCACCCTGCTTTGTTACTAGATTTTAAGTCCCTCCACTGAGGGGACCCAGGGGCGGGCTGCTTTTGTTCTCTTGGGGATGTTGTTGCTTCCACTGGTGCTTTTGTGTGTGTGTGTGTGTGTGTGTGTGTGTGTGTGTGTGTGTGTGAGACGAAGTGTTGCTCTCATCACCCAGGTTGGATCAATGGCGTGATCTCAGCTCACTACAACCTCTGCCTTCTGGGATCAAGCGATTCTCCTGCCTCAGCCTCCCAAGTAGCTAGGACTACAGGCATGTGCCACTATGCCCAGCTAATATTTGTATTTTTAGTAGAGATGGGATTTCACCATGTTGGCCAGGCTGGTCTTGAACTCCTGACCTCAAGTGATCCATCCACCTTGGCCTCCTACAGTGCTGAGATTACAGGCGTGAGCCACCGTGCCTGGCCTCATTGGTGCTTTTGATGACCATTTGGAGCTGTTTTTGAGAATGACTGACTGGCATCCCACTGGATCATGCCCAAGAGTGTTTTCTCCTGATATCCTGAAAAGGGATGTAGCCGTCACTCTGCACTCGTGGGGAATTGGTTCCAGGACCCCCAGGGATACCAAAATCCACAGTTGCTCAAGTCCCTGCTATAAATGGCCTAGGATTTGCATATAACCTACGGACATCCTCCCATCTACTTTAAATCATCTCTGATTACTTATAAAACCTAATACCATGTAAATCATGTTAGACTGCAGAGTTTTACATTTGTATTATTTATTATAGTTTTTTTTTTCTGAATTAGTTTCGATCTGAGGTTGGTTGAACACCCTGCGGATACAGACTCTGTGGATGAGGAGATGAGAGTGCTGATCGTGTGTGCTGCAAATTTCCCCTAGCCCATGGCCCATTGTTGTCTTTCTCGGACAATATCATTCAACCCTGCACACCCATCTAGTTGGAATGTTTTGTGCATCTCCTCTTTTTTCAAGCATCTTAGGAGTCTTGACAGAGTGTCCTGAGGGCCTGATTATCAGGCTCAACATTTTTTTCACCATTTTTCTCTGGGATGGGTCAGGGCCTAGGAAATTCATGCAAAGAAAATCAGCCCCTATACGCGGAAGTGCTCTAATAAAGATTATCTTGCCCCACACGCGTATCTAACATGACCCACCAAACAGTCACAGATCTCAAAGCATCCAACAGAAATCTCCCAGGAATAGAACATCATCAGCTCCATTTAATAGGGAAGGAAATGGAGAGAAAAGCTGTAGTTCTAAAGACTGTGAACCATCTGTAAGGCTCGGTCAGCGATAAAAATGGTGCAGTTAGGAAAGAAGGTGAAAGAAGGCCTGTCACCTGCCTGACACACAGGAAGAGGCTGAGAGAGTGAGGGCCCTTCAGAGACTGGCCAATAACATTTGCAATGGGAGCAAAACAGGCTCTTACCTTCTCTAAGGAAGATTCAGCTTTTCTTAAAAGACATTCTAGGCTTTACATACATATATGTGGAAAAGATGACTGGTCAATAGGCAATTATGTTTTAAAACATCTACTTGGGGGTATTTTCATATGGCTTTTAGTAGCTATATCAGCTCAGGCTAAAATCACATTTAAAAGTAGAGCTTTGAACAATGTGTAAATGCTCAGTAGGTCATATAAATGCATCGACTTTTTATATATTTGACTTCTCAGCATGTGGAATGTGATAGTTGCCAGACTTGTTTCATGGTATCCTAGAAATGCTTTGCTGGGATTGAATTTTAATTTTGGAAACCTTCCTTTCAGAAGTCGAGAGATTTACGCAGAAGTGAGGGCCATGCTTGATCATGACTGATAAAATGTCCCCCATGAGAGTATACAGATGTCTAAAGACAAGCTCTCAGGATTTTGAAGGGCTTATCACGAACTGGAGAAAGCCACTTCGGGGGGCATTGGCATGAAATAGAACAACAGGCTTCAGCCTTGAAAGAACAAAGGATAAGAGGTTAGAAGTTATCCCTGGAGCCAATTCTCTTAGGACGATAAAGCCAATCTAGGGTGTTGAAAACACTTGGCCTTCAGCACAATTATGAAGTTGTTAGAAGTTGCTCTAATTCCCTTCTTCATCTTTTCCACCTCCCTGAAAATGTCTCCCTTTTCCCAGCCTGGCTCCTGTAATCATGATGCTATCAATACTTACATCTGGCCAGGCACAGCAGCTCACGCCTGCAATCCCAGCCCTTTGGGAGGCTAAGGAGGGAGGATCACCTGAGACCAGGAGTTTGAGATCAGCCTGGAAAACATAGCAAGAGCCTGCTACAAAAACATAGAATTTTAAAAGTTAGCCAGGTATGATGGTGCACACCTTCAGTCCCGGCTACTCAGGAGGCTGAGGCAGAAGGATTGCTTGAGCCCAAGAATTTGAGACTGTGGTGATGGCACCACTATACTCCATCCTGGTGACAGAGCAAGCCTCTGTCTCTAAAAATATTAAATCAAAATTAAAATTAAAAATAGAAACTTACCTCTGCTCTCTCTTTAGCACTGGGAGTGAAGGATCTGAGGTTCAGACCCTGCCTCCCTGATGCCCCCTTCCTGTGCCCCTCCACCCTGAACCCGGAGCCACCCTGGGGTCAGTGAACCCATCTATGCTCATAGATTGTCCTCCTCTGAGAAGACAGTTTCATTTAGAAAGGGAGTCCTCGAAAGAGCTATCCGCTGTCTTTCAAACAAGTCCACGCATAGGTTAAATACTGGAGACACCTGTGGGAAGATATTTAGGGGCAAGGTGGACCCCTTAAATTACATCATGTGAATAACTTTCTTGTCCTAGGACATACAAACATGATGGGCTCTTAGACTTCAAGGAGGTCAGCCTGAGCCTCCAAGACCTCAGAGGTCAATGTCAGTGTTGTCACTGAGACTTGCTCTTGCTCTAAGAGCAAGTAAATAGTTTCTCACTCAAAATCACTCAAAGAGGACAATCTGGTTTGATTTTTTTTTTTTTTTTTTGAGACAGAGTCTTGCTCTGTCACCCAGGCTGGAGTGCAGTAGTGTGATCTCAGCTCACTGCAACCTCCACCTCCTATGTTCAAGTGATTCTCCTGCCTCAGCCTCCCAAGTAACTTGGATTACAGGTGCGCACCACCACACCCGGCTAATTTTTGTATTTTTAATAGAGACAGGATTTCACCAGGTTGGCCAAGCTGGTCTCAAACTCCTGACCTCAAGTGATCTCCCTGCCTCAACCTCCCAAAGTGCTGGGATTACAGGCATAAGCCACCTCTCCCAGCCTAATGGGACAGTCTGAATTAGTGAAGGGTGAATAGTGGAACACATTCCTATTTTCAAATTATGCAATTTATAGTTTTAGATTTAAAAAAAAAAAACTGAATAGACATCCTTAAGGAGGCTGTTTTAATGAACAGATAAGAATAATTTGTAATTCACCCATTAGTTTCTTATATGCAAATAGCTGCTTCTGAAATGCTCAAGGGTCTGTTTGAAACAAGTTTGTTCTCTTTAAACCTTGGCCTGAGATTTAATTCGCATTCACAATTTACTCCCAAACCCCTTATTTTGTACATAATGCAAAGGTAAATTTCAGCTAACCGATCTATACATGAGATCATAATTTCTGTGGTTTTACCAGAGTTGCTACTTTTGAATCCTGGGGTATCTGGAGTTTTATTATGACTAATGCTCAGTTTTAAGGCACATTTAAAACATGCAAGTTTGCTGTCCTTGCTTCATGAGGCTAATTTTAGCTAAGGCTGCAGTGATAAAAATCTACATAAACAAATACATAAATAAATAAAATCTACAAGGCTTCCTGGAATTACCACTTTCCAGAAACAATAGTTTCCAGAAATGATTCTAATTAGTGAGTGTTCCGTTGGCTCCAGTGGCAGTTTTATAGATGGTTTCCGTTTGTAGAAACTTGTTCACAACACACATCCACTTCCATAAACACACACATACGCATACACATATGTGCTTTTTGTTAGCTTGTTGACGTCAGTCTGCCATCCACATCTCAAATTATCCCAAAAATAAATATTAAATATGGATTCGGTAGGGTCTTGCTGACACTCTAAGCATATATCATGGCGGAAATAATACACAGTTCTCTTTAAGAGATTTGGTTGCTGATAAATCAGTAATCCTTTTTATAACATTTCTGAACATTGAAAAATAGGGATCTAAGATCCCGGAAGTACACATCATGGAAATCCCAATGGCAATGAAGGGGATATTTTGCAGGTGGCCCCCTTAGTCTTAGGAAAGAGTTGACTTTCCATGTAGCTCTTCCAAACAGCTGGAGAAATCCAATCCAATCAGACTCCAGTGAGTGGAGGTCAACAGTAACATCTGGCTAACCTGTCTTATTGCAGCGTAGCCTCACACTGCTTTTTCCTGCACGTGTTTGCTTTTCAGGAAATATTTTATTTATTCCACCGTCTGCAAAACAATATGGCCTCTGGAGCATAAAAGAAAGTTGGACCTCTTCTTCAAATTTGTCTTAGGTCAGTAAACAACAGTACAGCAGAAAGTATTCTTTTCCCACTGACAGAGTGATTAACAAGGCTCACCTCTCTTTTTTTTTTTTTTTTTTTTTGGAGTTATAGCTTTTATTAAGTCTCCTATGGGCAAAGATTAAGCCATGAGCCTGTAGTGATTTTCTTTTACAGGGTGAGAGAATGACAGCATCATATCAATTAAGGTTGGCATATTATCCAGCACAAGAAAAATGAAACTCAGTAGTTTTCTATGTTGCAACCTGAGGAAAGCACTCATGAACAGAGTTATCCAGGAGGCTCATGACAAGCAGCAGTGCCACTAAAGGGTCACATGATGTGCTTTCTCTTCACGGGCCCTGTCCTGATACAGAGCAAGGGGATGCCCAGGGAACTGGGGCACTGGCGGGGCTCCAGACATGGGGGCTTTTAAAGATGTGAATTTCTGTTTGTTTTGGAGGAATACCCTAAAAATATTGGCCGATCATGTAAGGATTTTTCTTTTGTTTTGGGACTCGTTTGAATGAACCAAACTCTGCTGGAATTCGCGTCAGAACAGGCTCTCTCGTATGGTTTCCAGTATTTCCTGTCTCTGGCCGGTCTGCAGCAATCTGAAGAAAGCTTCTCTGGGTATTTTATCCTGTTTGGACTCTGTTCCGGCACAAACCTGGGATTAACTGGAGGCAATGGAAAGCAGAAAATAAAAATCATTGAGGAAAATATTGGCCCAGCATCTCAATCCCTGCAAAAAGAGCGTGACGGTTGATTATGATTGTTTATTTTAGTGGCAGGTCAGTAGAGAGGCAGGAGCACCATTATCAAAAGCTAAGACATGAATTTCACCCCTTATTCTGTTGTGGCTTATGGATAAGTTTGCAAAGATACTTTGCCTTCTTGTAAAGGAGACTGGAATACGGTATTTCTACAATTCTTTCCAGCTTTCACAGAGTATTCTAAGGCCCTCTGCATTTCATTGTGAAATGCTTGAAGACTTGGACAGATTGTTTTTCTGACCTGGTTCTTGACCTTAAGTCAAAGCGCTTATCACACATGAACACTCTATGATTAGTCTTTTCATGTTAACACTCATATTAGTATTTGAAGCAGGTACCTTGGGAATTAGTTACAAATACCTTATCTCCAGTTGACAGTTTTGCTGATCCAGGAAAATATAGAGCTTTCGTCTTTTTAGAAATGGGCAAATCTGATGTCATTTCCCCCTTCAAATCTTCTCTCTCATTACATAAAAAGAGAAAAATAATTATGGGTCTCTCTTCCCAACCTGCCCCAGGGCCTCTCTGTTCAGGCTCTCAAATGGTCTCCAACCCCTGAGGACCAGTGTTGGTCTGGTACCAGTCATCTGTATTTATAGCCACTCCCCATTGCTTGCATTATTAGCACCTGAACTCTGCCTTCTGTCGGATCAGCAGTGGCATTACATTATCATGGGAGCTCGAACCCTATTGTGAACTGCGCATGCGATGAATCTAGGTTGTATGCTCCTTATGAGAATCAAATGCCTGATGATCTGTCCCTGTCTCCCATCACCCCTAGATGGGACCATCTAGTCGCAAGAAACAAGCTCAGGGCTCCCACTGATTCTACATCATAGGGAGTTGTGAAATTATTTCACTACATATTACCATGTAATAATAATAGAAACAAAGTGCACAGTAAATGTAACGTGCTTGAATCATCCCAAAGCCCCCTCCACCCCACTTTTATGGAAAAATTGTCTTCCACGAAATTGGTCACTGGTGCCTAAATGTTGGGGACTGCTGCCCTGGACAACTCCAGAGGGCTCCCCTCACCAAGAAGACAATGGGACGGTGCCTTTTGGAGTTCTCTAGAGGGATGGCCTTGACCTCGGACCTTCCTGTTTCAATCATGATGTTCTAATCGCCTTTCCTGAAACAAGCCCTACACTTCCCTGCTTCAATATCTTTGTCCACAAGGTTCCCGCTGCCTGAAATATCTCCAGGACGGCATTGAAGTTACTGTGTTCGTCTATTTCCTCAAACAAAATAAAATCCTCAAAGGCAGGAACTCTGCATGGTGCTTACAGCACAGATCAGGAAAAGTTTGTGCCAAGCTTGATGTCCTGCTGTATTTTGCTCAGTGACCGTTGTTCAGAAATCCACCTAATGAAGACAGAGGGAGATTAAACATTGCATTCTGAGTTACACGTAATTGACAATGACTCATGCGAATCTACATAAACACATTTGAACCTATCTTCCCTTGTTTCTAACATACTGTCCCCAAATCGGTCTTAAATATCCCCCTGCACTGCCTTCCTGGCTCATCACCGAAGTCCGGAACTCACAGAAAATCCCAAAGGCGCAGTAGCGAGTTTCCATGTTTCTTATTGCTTCATCTTTCTTTTGCAATTCTACATGTTCCCATTTTTTTTTTTTTTGAGATGGAGTTTCGCTCTTGTTACCCAGGCTGGAGTCCAATGGCGCGATCTTGGCTCACCGCAACCTCCGCCTCCTGGGTTCAAGCAATTCTCCTGCCTCAGCCTCCCGAGTAGCTGGGACTATAGGCACGCGCCACCATGCCCAGCTAATTTTTGTGTTTTTAGTAGAGATGGGGTTTCACCATGTTGACGAGGGTGGTCTCGATCTCTTGACCTCGTGATCCACCCACCTCGGCCTTACATGTTCCCATTTTAAAGTGCATTACAACATACAAAAAAAGCATAAAATAAGACTCACAGAACACTAAAATTTAAGACAGTGGGGCAAGACATAATACATAAAGGGGTAAGAAAAGATAAAAGGCATGAGGAGATGCGTACTATCAGCAGAGCCATAGCAGGGACATGGCACAGTGATTGTCACTGGCACAGACACTGGGACCTAAACTGCCTGGATTTCACTCTCAGCTCCACCACTTACTTAACTTCTCTGTGCCTCAGAGTCCTCATCTTGAAAATGAGAATAATAGGTTGATTCCAGGGTTAAACCCACATTACCATAGAGTTGGTTCTTGTTATCTGAGCTAGTTATGTTCCATAAAATTGCTGAAGGCTGGGCACAGTGGCTCACACCTGTAATCCCAGCACTTTGTGAGATCAACACAGGAGGATTGTTTGAAGCCAGGAGTTGAAGACCAGCTTGGGCAACATAGCAAGAACCCATCTTAACAAAAAATTAAAAATTAACTGGATGTGGTGACATGTACCTGTAGTTCCAGCTACTTGGGAGGCTGAGGTGGGAGGATTACTTGAGTTTGAGGCTGCAGTGAGGTGGGATCACACCACCACACTTCAGCCTGGGTGACAAAGCGAGATCCTGTCTCTAAAAACAAACAAACAGCAAACAAACAAAAGTTTGCTGAGAACATTAAATTAGCAAATACTCAAACATTGCTTCTAGGGAAAATGCAGAGTTGTTTGCTTTAAGCCCCTGGTCACTTATTTTTGTCAATTAGCCAATGTATAACCTTGTTTTATGTGTGTCTCTATTTAAAGACACCTTGTTTAATATATATTGTTGGTTGATTAAAATTGAACTCACTCCCAACAGCACTGTAATTCATGCCTAAACGAAGCAGATCAGTTGATAAGCTCATCCGCTGATAAGTACATGTTTTCTCTGTGAGGCACGCCACAGCTTTCTTGCACTTCAGAACACTAGATATCACTTCAGCACTGTGCTTAGAGGCCGTTTTAAATAGCAAGGCCACCAAGGAAAGCACACAAATGTGAGAAGCAGCAGTAAAATAGGAGCATTTTGTGGATGTGATTAATATCTGTGGTTAGTTGATTTCGTAAAGGAGATTGTCCTCAATAATGGGAGTGGGCCTCATTCAATCTATTGAAGGCCCTCAAAGCAAATACCAAGGCTTCCTAGAGAAGAAATTCTGTCTCAAGACTGTAGTATCAACCCCCGTCTGAGTTTTCAGCCTGTCAGCTTTTTCTACAGATTTCAGACTTGCCAGTCCTCACAATAATGTGAGCCAGTTTCTTAAAATAAATCTTAATACACATGTACGTATATCTCCTGTGGTTCTGTTTCTGTGAAGAACTCTGATATACTCACTTTCAATTATTTTCCCTTTTGCAGTGATGCAGTTAAGTGGGATGGTGCATCAGTCTATCCTCACACTGCTGTAAAGCATATCTGAGACTGGGTAATGAGGGAAGGGAAGAGGTTTAATTGACTCACATTTCTGCATGGCTGGGGAGGCCTGAGGAAACACACAATCATGGAGGAAGGTAAAGGGAAAGCAAGGCACATTTTACACGGTGGCAGGCAAGAGAGAGAGCACAGGGGAAACTGCCACTTGTCAAACCATCAGATCTTGTGAGAACTCACTCGCTATCATGAGAATAGCATGGGGGACACTGTCCCCATGATCCAATCACCTCCCACCAGCTCTCTCCCTTGACACATGGGGATTACAACTCAAGATGAGAATTGGGAGGGTACGCAGAGCCAAACCATATCAGATGCACACCTGAGTGGAAATCAGGAAGTCCAGATCCTTGTCTCATCTGTGTCCCTTCATCAGGGTTTTTATCAGCTACATGGTTGGGCTAGCCATTCTCTGTGAGCCAATCTAGCTTCAACACTCCCTGGGCAGAGGAAATCGTGTGAGCAAAGACCTCCTTGTCTCGCCTACCCTGTCTTCCAACTCTTCTGATAGAATCAGCGTGTGAGAGTTGGGTAGAACCTTAGAGATTCTGTCATCTAAGCTCTTTATTCCTTCATTCCCTTGAGAACAAGTGTAAAATACCCAGATTAATGTTCCTTTTCTTCCTCCTAAAACTGGGCATAAACATTTGTAGGACTTGGTCAGTCTGTGCCAGATTCTCTGAGCCCTTGGGAAGTCCTGCCAAGTGTGGCCTCAACAACAAAAAACCATGAGAAATTAACGATCGGGGTGGGAGAGGTTGGGAAGAGGGGATTCTTTGAAAGCCCTGAAATGCTAGCAGAAAATTGATCAAAGCCGAGATGAATTTCACCCATCTCTTCTAACGAGCTGCTAATATTGGAGTAGCAGCCTTGTCAGGATAATTTGTCACACATGTCGCTGTGTGGGCTGAAGCCTCTTCAGAGTCATCTTCCCAGCCCACTGCCACAGGCGACTTGTCTGAAACAAAGCTCTAAGACAGAATGGAAAGGAAAATACAGGGGCAGGGAGGTGCATTGAATGGCCACTGACAAGTCATCTGGGCTCCCCCTGCCCCAGATCTTGCAACTCCAACCAAATCTTCCATTACACTGGAAGAGCCTGCTGTTACTTCGATTACATTTATGTTACTGCCACAACTGCGATGCCCACTGTCCCTAAGATGCTGTCCAGAAAAAAAAAATTCCCTCCTGAAAAATAACACGGTGTCAACACTAGTTACCAGAGCAATAAAAAATTCTGAGAAGCGAGACTCCTTGCTGAGATGGGCTCGGCAGAGATCCTTCAGCCAGGGCAGAGTTCTCTCGGGCAGAATGACTGCTGGTGACCCCAGAGGGACCTCAGTCTGAGCATCAGCTGTGGGGTGGGAGGCTCACACAGAGAGTTCATCCATCACAGGGGGACCCTAGCGCTTGCTTAAAGTAGCTTTCAGGCCAGACCATCAATTGGCCAACACAGTCACCACCACCGAGCCTCACAAAGGTCTCATTCTTTCTCTCTGCTTTTAACACCAAAACACCAACAAGACATCCGTTGTGAGAAGACCAGAGAACAAAAATATGTAACAGAATCCAAGGTGGAATAGGTACCAGCGACACAAATCATGCCCATGTCCTAGGCCGGGTTATAAGAGGTGTTCTGAACTGAGTCATTCGGGCTGGAGCAGAAAAGACATAATTTTCCTTATGTTTTCATGTCTTTAACAATATGCTAAATAATAAATTTTACTGTAGCTTTTCAAGGAAGATTCCTAAATCATCTATATGTGTATATATCTATTTATATATACCCTGCTTCAAATCAGAATAGAGCTGAAGTTGTACTATTTCTATACAATGTTAACTGCATAACCCCATCCTATCCTTGCACGTGACAGCTGGAGGGTACCCAGAAACCATCCAGCCAGGCCAGCTTCTCATTTATCATCAAAGTGATTTGCCCAGACTGGTGAAGTGACTTTTCAAAACTCATGCAGCTCATGCTTGGCAGAATCATGTTTCAAGCCCAGGTATCTTCAAAACCCAGTGTTTTCCCTACAATTACTACTGTAATATTTTATGAGCATTACAGAGGAACGAAAGTACATGGGGAAGTTCTCTGTGGACAGAGTGGGGCATTCCAGGTTCAAATCCTCCATCAGAGCGCAGAAAGTCATCATCTGAGCTGCCAAGAGGACCAGGAAAAGAGGATCCTAGCTGGAGATAAAAGTGGAAATGGAGGCAATCAGGAATCGAGACCAACTTAGTTAAACCGAGACCAACTTAGACGAGAAAGGGACAGGGTCATATGAAGTAGGATTTGAAATCCTCAGGAAAAAAAAAATTATTGAAGATATGAAATCACTAATTCTGACTTAACCATTACACAGGGACAATCTGAGTTCATGAGCCAGAAGTTGCACGCCTCTTCTGAGGAATATGCTAGACTGCTCACCTGTTAGGGGCGGAGATCCCTAGCCTCAGACCTGAAAACGTACATATTGCTGATGCCTGGTTATGCAGCACTTAGAGGAAATGAAGGCGAGAACGTGGCATAAAGAAATCTCACACCCACTCCCAGTGGTGAAGACAATGTAAGTGAATAAAGGGGAGGAGATTCTCTGATAAAGTCATACGTAATCTTTCAAGGGGAACAGCGAGTTGGCATCACAACACAGGAACAGTGAAGAAGAGCAAACCAACCATGTCGTCCCCTTTCACTGTGCTGTCTTTCTACTCCCATCTTTTCTGTGTCTTTTTTCATCTGGGTTCTATACTAGAAAGGAATATACAGCAAGTTCATTTAGAAGGCACATTTTGGGGGGGGTGGGGGGAATCAAGAGAGAAATATCTTTCTAATCAAATATGGAAAGTCCATTTTATCCATTTTTCTTCTATTGTACATTTTTTCTCTTCTTCTTCTTTCCTAGTCAGCCAGAATAAACAAAGTCTGGATGCTAAAGATCTACATTAGGCAGTGTTTGAAAGAGACTGATTTATCATACACTACAAAAGCAAACAGGAAGGGCTCAGAGGCATGGCCTCAGCAGCTGTGAGTTTCCCTGTCTTGCAATTTCCCCCAAAAAAGAATACCTACCATGGTTCTCATTTCTGCTTTCCCCTGTGACTGAGTTGGTGAATTCACCTGGCATCTTCATCGACCTATAAATGACCCAAATTCTCAATTGCAGAGCAGAGAGAGACTCCAAATAGGTGAATAAGATAATACATGGAAAGCACCAAGCACAGGGCCTGGCATGCAGTAAGCACTCAATAAATGTTCGGTGCTGCTGCAGCCATGCTTGTCATCATCTCTGTTCTTCTCATCATCCTTATCATCACCTCCAACCTGCAAGTGGGCTGCTGGGTCACATTTTGTGTTTCAGTCTTGTTTTCAAAGATGAATCAGTTAATGTTAAATCTGGTATGTCTTTCAAATATCTCTAGCACCTTTGGTGAGTAAGTAGAATGAGTTTGGGGGTAGCTCATGGTTTCACACATCTAGAGTTTTCTCTGTTTATCTCTATCTCTGTCTCCCTCTCCAACTTAGCTAACGTTCTAGCAAGATAGAATGTACTGAATATTTTGAACCAATATATGGCCATACAAAATTATCCACCCCCCCCTTTTTTTTCTTGAGACAGAGTCTTAATCTGTCGCCCACACTGGAATTCAGTGATGCAATCTCAGCTCACTGCAATCTTTGCCTCCCTAGTTCAAGCGATTCTCCTTCCTCAGCCTCCTGAGTAGCTGGGATTACAGGTGCACCACCACATCCAGCTAATTTTTGTATCTTTAGCAGAGATGGAGTTTCACCATGTTGGTCAGGCTGGTCTCAAACTCTTGACCTCATGATCCACCTGCCTCGGCCTCCCAAAGTGCTGGTATTACAGGTGTGAGCCGCTCCCCCGACCAAAATTACCCATTTTTTTAGTGGTAAATGTTCAGTCTCATTTTATATATATTGTATAATTATATATAATTATATTATGCATTTATATATAATGAGAAATTAGATATATAATTTTGCATATATAAACATACATGTAAAAGCTCTGCCAATTCTCTCTATATAAATATAAATATTTGTTTTTCAATTATATATATATAATTGAAAATTTATTGTTTTGGTGACTTATTTTGACAAATAAATGTATGAATCACCTTGCATTTAATACCTTTTATATCATTATAACATTTTTAATATTACGCAGGTAATATGTGACTGCATTCTCCTTTGATTCTCGCAATTCCTTTCTCTCTTGTTGGAGTATATTTCCTTATAATTTATTTAAAGATCTATGAAGGGTTAAACTTTCTGTATTTTTTTCTCAAAATATGTTTATTTTATTGTGCCTCTTGAATGATAGTTTAGCTAGTTATAGTAGTCTAACTTTTATAATTTAGGAATTGCATCTGGCTAAAAAATAGCAACCTAACCAAACAGACTGGTGTGTAGGACTGGTGTGACACTTGACAAAAGAGAGTTGTTTTTCTTTTTGTTGTTGTTGATTTTTGTTTTTTCATTTAGGCTGGAGATTGAAATTCTCAGGCTGGTGCAATTGCTCAGAGAAGCCGTCAAAAACTCCTTCTATCTCACTATAGGCAAATCTTAAGATGTGGTTTTAGTTCTCACTGGCACAAAATGGTTTAAGTATCTGTAATCATTAAGTCTATGTTCCAGCAAGGAAAAAGATAGGACAGGGAGAAGGAGAATATATGTAGGTCAGCTATGTCTGTTCCTTTTTATTAAAAAAAGAGAATTCCAGAGACCTCCACCCTATATTTTTCTGCTTACATTTCTATGTCACACAGACAGTTCTAGTCACAAGGGGGTCTGGAGAAGTATTTTTAAGTGGACATGTTACTACTTTAAGTAATATTGAAGTATTGTTAATTAACAAGAAACAAGAAAAAAGATATGAAGAAAACTAGCAGTGTTGTCACTTAAGAGTCATAATTATTTCATTTATGTATTCAAAATTACTTCATACTTTTATCCAGTATATTCTAGATGGGAAATCTGATGTTGGTCTCTTTCTTTAAATCCTATTTTAATTGTCCTACTAATTCTGTAATCTTTGTATAAGTTCTTCCATTTGCTGACGTTACTACTTCTCTTTCATAGTGTTGATTCTCCTCAAATAGTGGCGGCTTCTCACTTGAGTGCCTGTTTCTGTAGTTGAGATTTGATTTTTTTTTTTTTTTGAGACAGGGTCTTGTTCTGTCACCCAGGCTGTAGTGCAGTGATGCGATCACAGCTCACTGCACCCTCAACTTCGTGGGCTGGAAAGGGTTTTGCTGTTACTCTGTTGGCTACCTCTGTTGTGAGGCTACTTCACGTGTAGTTTCCAACATAATTCAGGGAGCAGCTGAGCCTGCTATAGTGCAGGACACCATAGCATTTAGTACTCCTTGTGGTGCAATCCTTTACTTTCTGGAAGTGGCAAACTCTGCCAAGTGTCTCTTTCCTGAGGTCTCACAGTCACTTTTCTTTCCTGAGTCAGAAGCATCTGCTACTGTTGCTTATGGAGCGGGGGAAGCAAAGTGCAAGGATAAACCCACCTGGTCCCTCCTTTTGTGGCATCACAACTAACTGGTCTCCTGGTGGTTGTTGCTCACCTTTTAGTCCTGGCTTCTACCACCTCCAGGCAGGAGCTTGCTCAGGGCTTCTCCTGCCTTTATGTTGCAGCCGTCTCCTGGGCTTGTGCTGGCCTCCAGCCTTTCATCCTGGCTGATGTTCCCTCTGTAGTTTTCCATTTGCATTCTTTTAAGATTTTTCATAGTTTCTGGTTCCCTGATAGTTCTCTCTCCTTTCCAAGTAAAATAATGCATATGCATTTGTTTCCATGGATTTGATGTGAGAAGAGGGAGTCTGCAGCCTGTGATTTTCCATCAACTAAATACTTTTTCAAATGTACTATGAAGCACATGTACACACCTCTTGGTTTCTGATATTATCTCTGTTATCCTAGAAAACTGATTGTGTAATTACTATGAGACTCAGTTCACTGATGGAGAAACTTGAGAGAGTACTGTTAATTATGATAATTCCCTACATTTAACATTTGGGTTTGCTTGTTTGTTTGTTTGTTTTGCATTTTATTTGTTTGTTTTGAGATGGAGTCTCACTCTGTCACCCAGGCTGGAGTGCAGTGGTGCGATCTCGACTCACTGCAACCTCCTCCTCCTGGGTTCAAGTGATTCTCCTGCCTCAGCCTCCCTAGTAGCTGGGATTACAGGCATGTGTCACCACACCCGGCTAATTATTTGTATTTTTTGTAGAGACAGAGTTTCTCCATGTTACTCAGGCTGGTCTCAAACTCTTGTCCTCAAGTAATCCACATGCCTCGGCCTGCCAAAGTGCTAGGATTACAGGTGTGAGCCACTGCGCCTAGACTAGCATTTGGTATATATCCTTCTGATTATACTTTCACTCCTAAACTCTTTTTATTACACCATTAAGGAAATTTGAAGGGCAGGGAATCAGTCCTCACTCTTGTGAATTACAAAGCTTAGGTGCCTACACAGCATGCTAGACCATATGACATACCAGCTCTAGTCTGTCTTTGTGTGTCCTTGTTTTTTCCTGATTATTTCTGCCTTGTTCTTTGCAATGCCCTCCAAACCTTTTCAGTTCATCTCTGCTGTGTAAAACGCCAGGAAAATAAGCAGTCTTTGGACTTAGCGCTGGGAGCCACAGCTATAATAGCATGAATTCATGGCCCCAATAGTCAAGGTAGGAAAAGTCAGGAGAAAATCAAATCCTGCCTTTTGGAAAGTTAGAAGGAAGAAATTCAGGGAAATGAATGTTTGTTCTTGATCTCGAGGGAAAAAAAAATGGTGCTAAAAAATTACAATGAGAGTCAAAGAGTAAAAATCTGGCCGAATAAGAATTATTATATAGAAGAAGAAGGAGGAGGAGGAGGAGAAGGAAGAGGAAGAGGAGGAGGAGGATGAGGAGGAGGAGGAGGAGGACCACCAAGACCATTAAAAGAAGCGTGATTTTTCTCAAATTGGTTTAAAGTTCAAGGGGCTGAAACATTTTTACCCCTGGTAGTCTGGTCTATGCATGGGTGACGTTGGTGTGAAGATGCAAGATTAGGGTAAGCAGCCCTCATTTTTCTCTCAAACTCTTTCTCTCCATCAGGACAAAATTAGCTATTCTGATAAATTAAGGAGAGACGAATATGCTATCATCTTTTAAGCTAATGTGGGGTTCTTGTCAACACCTTCCTTAATTCACTAACAGCCCATATTCTTTAGAAACTTGGGACTGTCTTATTGTGCCAGGTAAACCTTGCCAAGAACATACCGATTATTTTCAACTACCCTAAGTCCCCCAAAATTGAGAAAAGATGAGGTGTGCTTTTGCCCATAATAGGTTAGTGGAAGACACACCCACTTAATCATAAATACCTGTTTTAATATAAGGCAGCCAATATCAGATGTAAAAATGATTAGTGGGAAGAGAAATATTAGCTCTTCTGTAGCTCTGATACTCATATGAAGTAGATATTTATAGGCAGAGTGTTTTTTCCAAGTTTCACTTTTCAGAGTTGTTTCATCTTAAATATTATGGACAAAAGCTTAATGAAGCTGAAGGGTCAAAGGCTGAACATAACATGCTGTGTTTACAGCATATTCTCTGCTCATAGTGCCCTACTTAAAAACCTTGCCATCTTTCCTCGTGCTCTTTTTCTTTCTACGAGATCCAGGAAGAAAGTTTACAACCTAAAAGCTTCCTTTCACAACTCCCAGATCTTGATATTTCTGTGGCATACTGAGCTGCCGAGAAAGCAAACAGAAATTAAGATGACAAAAACAAATTCTAAAGTAGAAAACTCTACTCTCCAGATCTCTGCAAAGTCTCCCAGCTGTGATCCAGAGAGATGCCCATTTTGCATGTTTCTTCAGTAAACTCCCCCAGGTGTACCCTAGCACCACCAGCTTTAGTAATGAAATGATCCCATTTTTTTTTTCTGTGAGTTCCAGAGAAGAGAGCCTGAAATGACTCCAGGGATAGAATAACGGTTCCAGAAAGAACATTTAAAGGGATTACAGTTGCTCTGAGCTTATTTAAATTTTATCTTCTTTATAATGGTTTCTCTATCTACCTGAGGATGCTTTTCCAGTTCTCTGAATTGCTAACACCATAGAATATATTGCATATTCTGATTTTTAGCTTATATTCCTATGTATCATTTTATGGTTGCTGTCTGTTTATAATCTTGTCTTCCCCAATGCAGAATCAGCTTTGATTCTCAGAGATAGTTGCTCCAAGTTCTTGGAGGTACAGAGTATCAAAGACACTGGACACAGGGGAGGCAGGGACTTTATAAACAGTGCTTCACTTGGCCTGAAAGAAATGATCTGATTATTGTCCTCAAGCCAACACATTTTTTATTTAAAGAAAATGGTGCCATTTTTAATATCCACAGGGTAATAACTGAAAGGAGATTACCATAAAGTTAATCAGGAGAGATTCTCTCAATCAGGCCCAGCATATATGCAGAAGCCTTCTACGGCTGTGGATAGTGCTATAGGTATGCATCGTTCCACAAGAGAGCAGGTGAAAATGGGATATTAGCTGAAAGCGTCTGGGGTAGGTGGAGGCTGCTTTCTGACTCTGTTTGATATACACCTACCTAATCACAGGGTAGTGGTAGGAGAAGGGTAATAAAATGCTTACCAGATACATCCAGTGCAAGGAAATATTGCAATATTATAAAGCAATATTGATAAGGTTGCTTTTACAATAAAATGGACATACAATAAAATGTGCCCATTTAAAGTGCATTCAATATGTTCAGTAAGATTGGGCAAATGTATACATTCATGTACCAAAGATCCCAATTAAGTTATAGAATATTTTCAACGATCCAGTAAGTTCCTACTGTTCCTTTGCCATCAGTCTCAACACATTCCTGCCCCCAGCTCCAAGTAACAACTGATATGTTTTCTTGCAGTATAGATTAGTCTGCCTTTTCTGGAGTTTCCTATAAATTGAATCATATAGTATGCATTTTGGGGGGTGTGTGCCAGACTTTTCTTATTCTCCATAATGTTTCTGAGATTCATGCATGTGAAACCAGCCCCATTGTCCTATAGAATTAATGTTTGTGATTTCATTTGAATAAGCACAGAAATTCACCCTCCCAGTTTTAAAACGTGAGACAGTTACAATTGTCTTATCTGAGTTCCTTTCTCAAGAAACCAACCATCAGGTCTCTCAGACAGTATGGAGGAGCTGCAGCTCACCAGATCACTGCATCTGGGCAATGAGATGCTACCAGATCTCTTACCCATTGTGACGCCTGACCTACTACCTACTTCCCATTGACCCACTTCTCTTCCTTACCCCTCCCTGATTCCTGTTTTCTACACATGGTGACATTCTTCCCTGCTGTATAAACTTCTAATTTTAGTCAGTCAGGGAGATGGATTTGAGACTGATCTCCCATTTCCTCAGCTGCAGTACCAATTGAAGTCTTCTTCCTTGGCAATACTCATTGTCTCAGTGATTGGCTTTCTGTGTAGCAAGCAGCAGGACATTGACCAAACCCCTAATGTTTTAGTAACATATATTGTTGTATGTTATCAGCAGCTGGCTCCTTTTTATAGCTGAGTAGTACACTGTTGTATGAAAGTACTACATTTTGTCTTTCTATTCACAAAGGGTGAGCATTTGAGCAGCTTGGTTTTTGCCTATTAGAAATAAAGTCATCATGAATATTGTGTTCAAGTCTTTGTTTCATTTCTCTTGGATAAATAAATTCAATTGCTGGATACTTGAAAAGTGTACTTGTAAGTTTATAAGAAATTGTCAAATTGTTCTTCAAAAGTGTTAGATCATTTTAGGTCCCCATCATCAATGTAAGAGCCTTCTAGTTGCTCCACATCCTTGTCAACATTTGGAATTGTCAGTCTAACTTTAGCCATTCTAGGGTGAGTCCATAGTGTTATCTCATTGCATTTTAAATTTTTATTTGCTGGTGACTAATAATATTGAGCATCTTTTATGAGTTTGATGGCTATTCATTTATGTTATTTTGTGAAGTATGTGTTCAAATCTTTGTTCATTTTTAAATTTGATAGTTTGTCTTCTTATTATTGTATTTAACAAGTACTTTATATATTCCAGATACAGTTTTTTGTTGGATATAGGTACTGTAGTTATCTTCCCTCAGTCTCTTCCTTGTCTTTTCATTTTCTTGATGGTGTCTTTTGAAAAGCTAATTATTAAAATTTCAATAAAATAATTTATTTGCTTTTTTAAATAGTTGCTGACTTTTATGTCCTATCCTAGAAATATTTCCTTATTCCACTGTCACAAAGATATTCTCCCTTTTCTTTTTTTAGATCATGGGAAATCTTCAGATTTCTCTCTCTCTCTCTTTTTATATATATATAAAAAAATATATATATTAGAGAGAGAGAGATAATATCTCTCTCTCTCCTCGTCACTTTCAGGTATACCAATCAAACATAAGTTTGGTCTTTTCATGGAGTCCCATATTTCTTGGAGGCTTTGTTCATTCCGTTTCATTCTTTTTTCTCTAATCTCATCTTCATGCTTTAAGTTGATCTTCAGTCTCTGATACCCTTTCTTTTGCTTGATCAATTTGGCTATTGATGCTTGTATATGCTTCACGAAGTTCTCGTGCTGTGTGTTTCAGCTCCATCAGGTCATTTATGTTCTTCTCTAAACTGGTTATTCTAGTCAGCAGTTCCTCTCACCTTTTTTTTCAAAGTTCTTGGCTCCCTTGCATTGGGTTAGGACATGTTCCCTTAGCTTGGAGGAGGAGTTTGTATCACCCACCTTCTGAAGCCTATTTCTGTCAGTTCATCAAACTCACTCTCCATCCAGTTTTGTGTCTTTGCTGGTGAGAAGTTGTGATCCTTTGGAGAAGAGGCATTCTGATTTTTGGAATTTTCAGCCTTCTTGCACTGGTTTTCCCTCATCTTAATGCATTTATTTGCCTTTGATTTTTGCTGTTTGTGACCTTCAAATGGCGTTTTTGCATGGTTGACCTTTTTGTTGATGTTGATGCTGTTGCTTTCTGTTTGTTAGTTTTCCTTCTAACAGTCAGGACCCTCTTCTGCAGGTGTGCTGGAGTTTGCTGGAGGTCCCCTCCAGACCCTGTTTGCCTGGGTATCACCAGCGGAGGCTGCAGATTAGCAAAGATTGCTGCCTGCTTTTTCGTCTGGAAGCTTCATCCCAGAGGGGCAACTGCCAGATGCCAGCCGGAGCTCTCCTGTATGAGGTGTCTGTCAATCCCTGCTGGGAGATATCTCCCCATTAGGAGGCATGGGAGCCAGTGACCCATTTGAGGATGCAATTTGTCCCTTAGCAGAGCTTGAGTGCTGTGCTGGGAGATCTGCTGCTCTCTTCAGAGCCTGCAGACAGGAATGCTTAAGTCTGCTGAAGCTGCACCCACAGCCACCCCTTCCCCCAGGTGCTGTGTCCCAGGGATATGGGAGTTTGATCTATAAGCACCCCCTGACTGAGGCTGTTGCCTGTCTTTCAGAGATGCCCTGCCCAGAGAGAAGGAATCTAGAGAGGCAGTCTGACTACAGTGGCTTTGCCCAGCTGCACTGGGCTCTGCCCAGTCCCAAGTTCCCAGGGTCTTTGTTTACACTGTGACAGGAAAACTGCCTACTCAATCCTCAGTAATGGTGGATGCCCCTCCCCCCACCAAGCTTGAGTGTCCCAGGTCCACTTCAGACTGCTGTGCTGGCAGCAAAAATTTCAAGCTCCATGGGGGTGGGATGCACTGAGCAAGACCACTCGCTTCCTGGCTTCAGCCCCCTTTCCAGGGGAGTGAATGGTTCTGTCTCACTGGCATTCCGGGCACGGGGTATAAACAAAAAACTCCTGCAGCTAGCTTGGTGTCTGCCCAAACAGACGCCCAGTTTTTGTTCTTGAAACCCAGGGCCCTTGTGGTGTAGGCACCCGAGGGAATCTCCTGGTCTGCAGGTTGTGAAGACCATGGGAAAAGCATAGTATCTGGGCCGGAATGCACCATTCCTCACAGCACGGTCCGTCACGGCTTCCCTTGGCTAGGGGAGAGTTCCCCACCCCCCAGCTCCCAGGTGAAGTGACGACCCACCCTGATTCAGCTTGCCATCTGTGGGCTGCACCCACTGTCTAACCAGTCCCAATGAGATAAGCTGGGTACCTCAGTTAGAAATGTAGAAATCACCCGCCCTCTGGGTTGGTCTCGCTGGAAGCTGCAGACTGGAGCTGTTCCTATTCTACCATCTTGCTCAGGAATCCTTTTTTCTTTCTTTTTGAGGTGGAGTTTTGCTTTTGTCACCCAGGTTGGAGTGCAATGGTGTGATTTCAGGTCACCCCAACCTCTGTCTCCTGGGTTCAAGTGATTCCCCTGCCTCAGCCTCCCGAGCTGCTGGGATGACAGGCAGCCACCACCACACCTGGCTAATTTTTGTATTTTTAGTAGAGACGGGGTTTTGCCACATTGGCTAGGTGATCTCAAACTCCTGACCTCGTGATCCACCTGCCTTGGCCTCCCAAACAGGCGTGAGCCACTGCACCAGGCCGATAATCAATACATTTGACTTTATGGGCCATATGGTCACTATTGTAGCTATTCAGCTGCTGTAGCACAAATATATCATTGATAATACACAAACAAATGGGCATCCCTGTCTGGCCAGTGAACTACAGTTTGCTAACTTCTGTGTTTGCCTTATAGGTAGGTCTGTGAGTCACCTTCAATTAGTTTTGAGTCTAGGAGTCACCTCCCCTTAGTTTTGGGGTATGGTGTGAGAAAAGGATTGAGAATCATCTTTTCACAGTTTACCATGTGTAAATCCAGACTTTCCTGCAGCATTTGTTCAAAAGACTATTCTTTCTCTATTTAATGACCTTGGGATTTTTTACAAAATCAGTTAATCATAAAGGGTGATTATTGGTTACTGTGGGCTTAAAGTCATTCTTGAATGCTAGAAGTGTGTGTTCTTCAACTTTGTTCTTTTTATTTTTTCAAAATTATTCTGGCTTATATAGGTCCTTTGATTTTCTAACATAAATGTTAGAAAGAGCTTTTCAGCTGGGATTTTGAAATTGATTACATTGAGTCTACTGATAAAAATTGGGAGAATTGTCATCTTAAGAACATTAAATTTGCCAATTCATGAACATGGTATATGTCATCCATTTAGGTTTTTCTACTTTCTTTCAGTATTTGGTCTGCAGGTCTTCAGCATATTTTGTTAAATTTGTTTTCAAGTATTTCATTTTGGATACTATTATAATGGCATGTTTTCCATTTAAATTTCCAATTTTTCAATTCAATTACTATTACATAGATGTAAGTTGAATTTTTTGAATATCAAACTTGTATTCTGTGAACATGCTAAATATACCTTTTAATTCTAGCATTTTTTGGTAGATTTCTTTGGCTATTTCATACACAAAATTGTGTTTTAAATGAATTAAATCTGCTTATTCCATTTCAACCAGTCAAGTTTGTTTTTCCTCTTGCCTTAAATCACTGGCTAGAATTTTTACTGTAGTGTTGAATAAAAGGGGTGAAAGTGAGCATTCTTATCTTGCCCCTGATCTTGGGTGGAAAGCATTTAGTTTTTTCCATTAAATATTATGTTAACTCTAGATTTTTTTACAGAGGCTTTTTATCAGGTTTGGACTTTCTATTTCTAGTTTGCTACAATGTTTTACTCTTTTTAATCATGAATTGTTGTTAAGCTTTGTTAAATGCATCTTGCACATCTACTGAGATGATAATGTAGGCTTCTTTAAAAAAAATAAAAGGCTTTACATGTGGTAAACTACTTCAATTGATTTTCAAATGTTAAATCAGCATGCATTCCTGAGGTAAATTCCACATAGTCATGGCATATTATCCTTTTAATATTGCTGGATTCTAGTTAAAGATTTTTGCATCTACGTTTATTAGGGATATTGATCTGTAGTTTCCATGCAATGTCATTGTTTATTTTTGATATTAGGGTAATTCTGTGCTCATGAAATAAGCTTTGAAAGGTTTCCTCCTCTATTTTCTGAAGAATTTCTGTGGGATTGGTATCATTCTTCTCTTAAATATTTCATCAGGGTCTGGATTTTATTTTGTGAAAAACTTTTCACTTTGATTTTAATTTATTTAATATATATAAGGACATTTAGATTTTTCTATTTTATCAGTTTTGGTAATTTTTATTTTTCAAGGAATATTTTCCTTTCATCTTGGTCAAGGGTTAGCAAACTTTTTCTATAATGAGACAGATATTAAATGTTTTAGACTTTGTGGAACATCCAGTTTCTGTCACAATTAATCAACTCTGCCACTCTAACATGAAACAACCATAGACAATACAGTCAGCTCTCTGAATTCATAGATTCTGCATCCATGGATTCACCCAACAGTGGAAGAAAAGTATTGGGAAAAAAATCGAATCTGTACTGAACGTGTACAAACTTTTATTCTTGTCATTATTCCCTAAACAAAACAGTATAACAACCATTTACATAGCATTTACATTGTATTAGCTATTATAAATAATCTAGAGATAATTTAAAGTATACAGGAAGATGCACATGATTTATATGCAAAATACCACATAGATCAGAAACTTGAGCATCTGCAGATTTTGGTATTTGTGGGAGGTCCTGAAACCCATTCCCCACAAATACTGAAGGAGGATTGTGCATAAACAAATCATTATAGCTGTGTTCCAACAGAACTTTTTAACTCAAACGGATGGCCCAATTTGACCCACCGCCACAGTTTTCCTGCCCAGGTCCAATTTTTGGCAAGAGCTGTTTGTAGAATTTCTTCATTATTATTTTAATTCCTGTAATATCTAGAGTGAGAGCCCCTTTTTCACTTATAGTAATGATAATTTTCTTTTTGTCTTGATGAGTCAGTATAGTGGTTTATCATTTTTATTGATTTTTTTTCCTAAGAACTATCTTTGGGTCTTATTTATTTTCTCCATTTTTGTTTTTGTTTTATATTTTATTGGCATCTGTTCTTATCTTTAACATTTTATTTCTTCATTTGCTCTGCATTTAATTTCCTCTTCTTTTTCCAGCGTGTTAAGATGGAAACTTTAATAATAAATAACTATTGTTATGGGTTTTTTGTTTTTGTTTTTTTACCAGGGTCTGGCTTTGTCATTGAGGCTGGAGTGGTGGTGCCATCTTGGCTCACTGCAACCTCCATCTTGAGGGCTCAAGCCATCCTCTCATCTCAGCCTCCCAAGTAGCTGGGACTACAGGCGCACACCACCACGCCCAGCTAATTTTTGTATTTTTTGCAGAGATGGGGTTTTACCAGATTGCCTAGGCTGGTCTTGATCTCCTGACCTCAAGCAATCTACCTGCCTTGGCCTCCCAAAGTGCTGGGGTTAAGGAATGAGCCACCATGCCTGGCACTGCCCCCCGACCCACTTTTGTTTTTAATACCAGCATTTAAAGCTTTAAATCTTCCTCTAAACATGCATTTAGTTGCATTTCACAATTATCTTATATTGTGTTTTTATTTTAAGCTTAATTAGAAATATTTTTTTTCTTCGTAATTTCTTCAACTCATGAATTATTAAGAATTATTATTTAATTTCCAAATATTTTAAAATTTAAAATAAAAAAATAGATTCTTAATTTAATTCTAGTGGGGTCAAGAAAGTTCTCTGTAGTGTTTCAGTTCTTTGAAATTGGACACATTTTATGGCCCAGCCTTTAGCCAATCATGGTACATGTTCCACATGCACTTGAAAAAATGTGTCTTCTGCTGTCAGTGGGTGAAATGTGCTATAAGCATCAACTAAGTCAAGTTAGTTGGCAATGTTGTTAGAGTCTTCTAAGTCTACTAGTTCTTGTACTTGTTATTATTTTTTTTTATTTTTATTTTTTTGAGACAGAGTCTCACTTTGTTGCCCAGGCTGAAGTGCAGTGGTGTGTGTGATATTGGTTCACTGCAACCTCCATCTCCCAGGTTTAAGCAATTCTCCTACCTCAGGCTCCTGAGTAGCTGAGATTACAGGTGCCTGTGACCATGCCCAACTGAGTTTTGTATTTTTAGTAGAGATGGGATTTCATCATGTTAGCTAGGTTGGTCTTGAACTCCTGATCTCTGGTGATCCACCTGCCTCAGCCTCCCAAAGTGCTGGGATTATAGGCATGAGTCACCGCCCACAGCATTCTTGTACTTTTAATAGCAAAAAATGCAATTACTTCTGCACCAGTCTAATATAAAGCAACAACAGTAAAATCTTCAACTATACTTGTCAATTTGTTTTTCTTTTCAGTTCTGTTAGAATTTGCTTTATCTGTTTCAAAGCTCTGTCATTAAGTACATACACAATTAAGAAGGTTATCTTTAAAAATTTTTTTTATCATCATAAAATGTCACTCTTTATACCTGACAGTATTCTGTGCTTTTTAAGTTCATTTTGTCTAATATTAATGTATGTACTCCAGCTTTCTTTTGATTATTGTTTGCATAGGCTACCATTTTCTATGATTTCACGTTTATCCACTTTAAAGTGAGTTTCTTGTAGACAGATTATATTTGTGCTTTGCTTTTTAATCCAGGCCAACAATCTCTGCCCTTTAATTCAAACATGTAATACCATTTACCATTATATCATTTACAATTAATGTAATTTAATGTAAACATAACTGTAGCCAGGTTGAAATCTACCATATTGCTACATATGTTCTATTTATTATATTTGTTTTATTGTAGCTTTTCCTCTCTTCCTGCCATTTTTTTTTAAAAAAAATTCATTACATCTCTATTATTGGCTTTTTTGCAATGTTTCCTTTCATTTTTGTAATTCTTCTATATTACCGTATTCTCAGTCTACCTTGTGATAATATATCAGTTCACTTATTATCTAAGAAACTTACAGCAGTGTACTTCTATTTCCTACTCCCATCCCTATGCTATTATTTCCTTACATTTTACTTCAACATATTTTATTAACCTTGCAATACATTGCGGCTTTTTAAAATTATTTTTGTTTTAACTGATCAGTCACCTTTTTGAATGACAGACCAGCTTTGCATTCCTAGAATAGAATTCACCTAGTTGTAATAGACTATGTTTTTTATATTATGTTAGATTTAACTTTCTAAAATGATTAGTATATCATTAGAAATTATCTTAAGTACAATAGCATAATCAGAGTGCAATGACAGAGAATAACTAGGGGATGTGTATGAAATTACTTGATCAGGATATTGCTCTTGGAGGAGATAACATATAAGCTGCAATTTACAAGATAAGAATGAAGCAGTTACAAATAAATTTCTTCCAACTCTGTCATTCAGCAATTCTGTGACAGCAGTAGAAGTAGAAAGCAGTCTAGTGAAATTTTAGGTCAAACTTTTTATTTTATAAAGCCCAGAGAGAGTGAAGGAGTAAAGCGATTTGCCTGAGGTT
The DNA here is from genome assembly GCA_963573385.1 of Cacajao melanocephalus. Classification (NCBI taxonomy): domain Eukaryota; kingdom Metazoa; phylum Chordata; class Mammalia; order Primates; family Pitheciidae; genus Cacajao; species Cacajao melanocephalus. The sequence continues at coordinate 87,765 of CAUYLG010071852.1, forward strand.
TCCCCGTGACCTGTCTGCATAACTGGGACCAGTCTGCTTCTTGTAACTACAGCCCAACTGAAAGATCCAATATACATGTGCTCTGATCACAAAAGCTGGTTTCAACTTACAGTGTCTGTGGTTGTAAAAAGGATATTGCACTAACACTTGGAATGGTCCAGGCTAGTTTGCATCTAGACTCCAGAGATGACTTGGACATTGAGTGGAGTTTTTAAAATGTTTAAAAGTAGCAGCCAGGTGCAGTGGCTCACACCTGTAATCCCAGCACTTTGGGAGGCGGAGGCAGGTGGATCACTTGAGGTCAAGAGTTTGAGATCAGCCTGGCCAACATGGTGAAACCCCGTCTCTACTCAAAATACAAAACTTAGCCGAGTGTGGTGGCTTGCCCCTGTAGTCCCAGCTACCTAGAAGGCTGAGGCTGGAGAGGCACTTGAACCTGGGAGGCGGAGGGTTGCAGTGAGCTGCGATTGCACCACTGCACTCCAGCCTGTGTGACAGAGCAAGACTATGTCTCAAAAAAACAGCAAATAGTTTGCAAAGCCTCTGAGGCTACAAAAAGGTGCAATTGCTACCATCTCAACACTTGCTCTGAAAGCTGCCTCACAAGCTTGGCCCTCAGACCAGCTCACCGTTCCCTTCCTCATACTCCTTATGGAGAAGTGGCCACATCGCACCGTGTTATCACAGAGACCCTTTGTTTCTCCTTGCTTGACCTTCAACCAGTCTTTTCTCTCCGAATAACCCTACCAGATTAGAATTTTCAAAGGCAATTATCAAAAGGAAATTTAAAAGGAAGTCCAAAACCTCGAAAGCAAATGATCCCTGGGTGAGAAAAATCCTTCCCTAAACTGACCTCAAGATTCCTTCTTTAGGTCTTACCAACCTCTCCTGCCCTTGAGAAACTCTACAAGTCCTGCTCTCTTCTGATCCCTGGCTCATTCTCCCTTCCCCATTGGTCACTGGCCTGCACATGGTGAAGTTAGATTTCACTATGCCTAATTTCATCATTTCATAGGTTTCCCTATGCCTGATTTTAGTGCCACATTAGCATAAGCTCTTGGTGTCTGTAATTTCGTCAACAAGAAGCCGGATAGAGATATGTCTTCAGAAACCCAGATGCCTGGCCGTCTGCCCGCACTCAAATATTGATCCACAGCTTCTCTGCTCTGCCTTCCTTCTTCCTCTTTTTTTAGAAATGAGGTCTCACTCTATTATCCAGGCTGGAGTACAGTGGTACGATCACAGCTCACTGCAGCCTGCAACACCCGAGCTCATGCGATCCTCTGGCCTGAGCTTCCTGAGTGGCTGGGACTACAGGTACAAGCCACCACACCTGCCTAATTTTTAACATTTTTGCAGAGACGGGATCTTGCTGTGTTGCCCAGGCTGGTCTCAAACTCTTGGCCTCAAGCCATGCTCCTGCCTCTGCCTCCCAAAGTGATGAGATTACAGATATGACCCACCATGCCTGGCCTGCCTAAGGTTTTCACTTGCTCAGACAATTAAGAAGATATTTGTTAAAGAGGTCTGCAGTGTCTAGATTCAATTAAGAAGATATTTATTAAACAGGCCTGCAGTGTCTAGATTCAAGTTGTTGTTTTCTAAACAGTGCCTACTAAAATGAGCAGTTGTTCTTGCTTGGATCTGATTGCACCGCAGGTCTTCCATTCTGTTCATTCGGGGTGGGTCGTGTGTTTATTACTGGAAGCACAACCCCTGCAGTGTGTTCATATCGTTAGTCCCATCTGAGAGGAAAGGAAACTGACAGTTTAAGTGGAAGGACATCACAGAAATGCCCACCACTTGCACTATACCTTACCTCTCACTGGCATGACCTCATTTGGTTTTCACAGACACCCACTTGCTAGGTGAGTTACCTCCTATTCCCCTTGTCTCAGCAGATTAGGAGACAGGGAGGGGTTCCGGGCTAAGCAATTCGCCCAAAGTCCCATGGAAGGTCGGTCATGGAACAGAAACCCAAATGCTGGCCTCCCGCCTCCTGGCTCAGCCCTCTCTCCACCCCCACATGCTCTTAAATTACAGTGAGTCAGGGGGACGGGAACAGAGTTTGGACTGAAAACAAGGAGGTGCTGACATCAGTGGAATGAAAAGAAGCCAAATTAAAGACACTTTCTAATTGCCCAGAAGGGGCTGAGGACAATCCTGAGGCCCTTCCTGACTGAAGGCACATCTCTCACTGCAGAGGCCCGGCTCCCGGCTTGGGCTACAGAAGCACAGATGGATCAGGGCCTAGAGCCTCAGCCTCAGGCTCCCCATTCACCAGAAGCCTAGAAGCTTCTCCTGCAGTAAAGCTGCTGTGTGTCACTGCACGTCCTCCCTCCCACTTCTCTCCTTCCTGCCTATTGAGTACATCTAGTGGAGCCCATCGTGAGAACAACTCACTAGAATGCAATGGCTTTGGATGAGTTGTTCCCTTTGGGAAAGGAAGGCCTCTCTTTTTGCTTTTGTCCTGGGCTAGGTTTTCATGCAGTGGCTGGTATCCTATGCTCAAAAGAAGAGAAGAAACAGCTGCGTATTTCTTTTTTGGTGTTTTTTTGCTGTTGTTTTAAATGCATTTTTCAATCATTTACAGAAAACGATTTCTCTAGAGGGGGAGAAGGGTGATTATTAGTAGAAAGAAAGAGGTAATATAGGAACAAGTCCAAACGCGTCCTTCAGGCACGTGGCTCAGTATTTCCCCTTATTTGCACCAATGAAAAGAGAATGCTGAAGATGGTTTCAAGATCAGCAGCTGATCATCCCCTTACCCTCTGCTTTGAATGAGATTTTTGCAGTTCCACTTGCTTTTGGATCACACAGCAAAAGGAACATGGACATTTAAAATGAACACGAAAGGGAGAGGCTCAGTTGATATTACAGTTTTAGGAATTAAGATACAAACAGCAAGAGGGTCCTGAAAGTAATAATAATATGTGTAAGGGTAATTATTGTTAAAGTCGCCACTATGTACTAGGGTCTGCCATATTGCAATATACATATATGTATATTACTCACGACACCTATTAAGACAAATTGTAGGCATGAGTATTCCTCTTTTAAAGATTAAAACAAAACCCAAAACCAGTTTTTCAAGCTCAGCACAGCAAAATAACTTACCCATGCCCAAAGCAGAGGAACTACAGTTTGCGATTAAGTCCATCCAGTTCGTCAAACCATAGTCTTTGGTCAATGTTTACATCTGTATTGTTGTGATGAAGTAACTTATACCTCTAGTATTATAAGATCAGAGGACTGGCACTCAAGGGGGTTACGGCACTTCTAACGAGGTCTCCACTTACTTCAAACTCTGAGAATTCAAGAACCCAGCTTCATCCATTCATCCAAGGGTGACAAAGTACTGGCAAGTTGATTTGCAAGAGCCAGATTTATAAAAGCTTGTCTTTCATACCAGGATGCTGACTGCTTAGTTTTAGCAAGGTGACTTTCCCTTTCTGATCATATTTAGCTCAATTCCTTAGAAAGATTAATCTAGCTGTTGGAGGTAGGTAGGATTGGAACAAATAGAAGGGAAAGGTGCAGAGGGCAGTTTGGAATAAAAGTAATGAGTACAAGAATTAGGATAACGGAGTTGAAAGTAGGAAAGACGCAGTGATGTGAGACAGACCCTGCAGGTAAATAATCCACCTGACTCAGCAGATGTCTGACCTTAGGGAGAGAAAGAAAGAGGAAACAAATAGTTGTGGTTTCCCGTTTGGTGATGAAGAGATGGACAACTTCATTTTAGGGAAACAACTACAGCACAAGGTGAGTTGAGATTTGAGCATGGGGACTTGCAATTTCAAGTCCAAAAGCAGCTATCGATTTAGCACCTGAGGTTGCAGGACTGACTGGGATAAAAATATTTAGGGGTGGGGTTTCAAGGACAATTGCAAATACACAGGGCGTCTAGATTGAAATTTACAGAGGGCAGGAAAGACGACTCTTAGTTATTCATATCCACTGATGACATACCTCCCTCCTACTCTTCAGCCCCAATGCCAGCCCCATTCTCAGCATCTCAGATTTCTGGGCAACTTCATGTCCTGGAATTCTTACAAGTTTTGGCTGATTGATACAGCAAAACATATCCACTGGCGCCTTTTCTTTGCAGCTCTAGAGAAGCATTACCTGTCACATTTAGGAATGTTGTCTTTCTTTTTGGGAGGATGTTTCCCTACTCAGTTTAGATACTGGATGTTGCTGTGGGCTCACCCGTAGGCTTCTCTTTACCCCTCTGTGACCAAGAAGAAAATCCTAGAAGAGGAGGATGCAGCCAGCTGATGTATTTGTTTGATATTCCAGGGATTATAACTGAAGGCACAGCTGGGAGGAGAAAAGAGTTTCTAAATACCGTGGGAAGGGCGCTGACTTCACTCCCACACTGGAGCGTCCAACCTGGAAGTGTCATAGCTCAGGCATCTTGCCAGAGATGGCGTGACTCAGGTTCCCAGAGGCTCACAAGCCTTTTTTGGCCCATTATCCTCACCAATCCACTTGAGATTCCTAAAAGTAAAATCCCACCACGGTAGGAAACAATCAGAACCAAAAGTGGGTGTTTCTAATTAGATGGAAACCAGGAAGTCATTCTTATGGTTGTAATTTTTAAAGACCATCACTTAAAAATGCTCCTAGGACCTCCAAGCCATTCTTCTTCCTTGTAAAAGATTATTGTAATAATTAACAATAATGTCATTATCGTATCTTACATACAATAGTTATCTAAGAACAGCAACAGTTCACATGTATGATCGCGTACTAAATGTCAGACAGTATGCCAAGCGCTTTACACTCACCACATTTAACTTTCACAACACTTTTCCACAATTATTTTAATTTGGTACTTTTTAATCCCCGTTTTGTTTGTCGTTTCATAATCCTAGACCCTCAGAAGGGAATATTTGGAGGTCATCCAGGCTAGTCTCAGTCACGAAGTTGGCTGGCCATGTTATTGAAGAATAAGCGTGTTTGATTTCCACTTTTTCTAGCCTCCTAAACACTGACCTATCAGTACTATCTTGGATTCTTTATGTCGTGGAATGTCTGCCACAATTTTTACTTCCTCAACTACTACCCAACACCTCATCCTGCATCCCAGAGTTGACAAGATTCTGGGAGTCCTTTTTGTCCATGCAAAAACCATTAATCCCATTTATCCCATCTCTTATCCAGTGTGTACCAGGAACCATTTCTTTAACTTTTTGAATTAAAACCAATTAAAAAGTAGACTGTTTTGACTTAAAAGCAATCTTGCACACCCATATATGCACCCTCTTTTTCCCTACAACCCATGACAACACCAAAAGTTTAGCAAAAGTGTATCTCTTACTCCATTAATCTCCATACAAAAAGAGTCAGCCATAATCTAGCCACTCAACAAATAGCAGATGATGGCATTGAAAAGTATACCCACCACATAAAAGTAAAGCACTCAAAATCTAGATTCAGAATCTCTTTCAAATTTTCAAGTAGGCCATTAAATAACATAAGAAAAAAAGAATTTGAAAATCTACGTCACAGATCTATGAATTTCCTAATATACACGGAGTTGGCAATTCTAGATTATGAGTTTATATGTGAAGCAGGTGCACTGCTACCTACAAACTCTTTGTCCATTGGCATCTGGGTCTTAGCTTATGTAACATGAATAGGTAACCTGTATAAATTGACTCATTGTCAGGTAACATTGTCAGCTGGCATGTCAGGTGGCCTCCTACCTCCACAGTGGATGCCATTATGGAAATGCTCAAGATGGGGCACAATGAAGAACCTACGTGCACAGGAGCTCTGTGCCTTCCCTTGCAAGGCAGCAGACAAAGAGGCTCTGGTGTCATGCTCCTGCTCCTCTCCTGAATCAAGAATGGACTTAACTCACACTGACAGTGATTTTCATTTTTTGAGTACTGCGTACAAAGAATCTGATAGATTCCCAAATCTCCTGTAATTTTGGTCTGTGGAACCAAATTGTTCTATTTGGTATCCAGTCCTTTGTCTTCTTGAATACTGGAAACTAGGGAAGAGGTAACTAAAGAATACTGTGACTAATTTTCTGTTGGGTTCTGGTGTATTTTAATTGAAGAAATATGAAGTCTTATTATAGATGGCATATTCTCTGCTCAGAAATCACAAAGGAATACACTAATATGCACATCACAATTGCTAACTTTTGTGTCAAAAGCTCTGTAACCTGCAAGGTGAGCAATGGCCATGATTCTCAAAAAGCATTAAGTCTTACTTCCCCAAAGTACACAAAGGATGGGAGTCATATTAAGTGTCCAGCTTTCCAGAAAAACTAGTCCCTATGTTGAAACAAGATCCACCCACACTTAGCCTATTTACATCTGAGTTTTATTTTTTCAAAAATCCCAGATTAAACCACTTTTAAGGGTATGATTCAAATATTTTTGTATCTATCATGGTTTTTGTGTTTTTCATCTCTACTTTGTCCATTTTTTCCACTGTAGAACAAAGACAGGCTTGCAGGAAGACAGAGGGGGCAAACATGTAGAAGGTGGGGGCCACTTTAAATGACAGCCCTGCAAAGGACAAAAACGAGCTCTCTTCATTATGTTCACGGAACACCAAATATGAAGAAATCAAGTTGCTTTAGGACTGAGACCGTTATGGTAGCTCATATTGCATTGGGAAAAAATGCTAACATTAATAAGTTACATAAGGAAAGTGTCCAAGATCAACACATTCAAGGCCATTATAAATACTAGCATATACATTCGGATATGCAATTACACCATCAGCATGAACACGCAGAAAAAAAAAATTCCAATTTGCATGGCTGTGAGTTTTCTTCTGGTTGCCAGCAATTTCCGGAGTATATTGAAATTTTCAAATTAAATGGGGACATTTACTCAATTTTATCTCTCATTGCTTTTGTGTCACTTTTTCTTCAAGCTCTGTGTATTTTGCTGATTGAAATACTCAAACATTTATTCATTTCAAAGACACAGATCATTGTGACTTTTTTTGAAAGAATAGTGTCAGAACTTTCTAATGTTCTTTTCTGTTTCGTTTCTCCAAATACTTTCCCTCTTCATAACCCTCTTTCTCCCCACAGCACTTCGTATTACTTCTGTGGTGAACTTTTTCAATGTCTGGTCTTTAAAAAGAATTCCTCTTTAATCCTAAAGCATTCTATGGAGAAATCAGTTTCCAGAAGTCAGAATAAAATTCCGCGTGCATGCCTGGGTCTGGGACACAGTGCCGGAAAAGAAGAAATGTTGGTATATAATCTCAAACTTCAAATGCTGCTCAGCAGTGCCATACCATCTGAACTAGCTGCAAATGGTAAATAAACCCAGCTTGTAACTTAATGATCCTTGTGTTTGTGTGTCTGTGAATACATTAAGAACTCTCAGAGAAAAAATTGTGTAATCGTAAATAAAAGATAACAGTGTATCAAAGGCAGTCACACAGAAACAAGACACCATCCTCCCGATATGCCTGTGTGGATATTGACATGGGTCCTTTACCCTTTTGGTTTGCTGTGGCAGCATGAGACCCACTCTAGATGCTGTGGCACAGGGAGAGGTTTGATGGTCTTCATTACATATTGTCTGCCCTGCAAAAATCATCTGCTTTGCTTGGAATTGATTTCAAAACCAGATTCATGCGGTGCCTGCTATACTATGATAAACAAATAAATTAGCTGCTGCGATATGGAAATTTACATGATTCAGTGTACTTAAAAACTGTTAACTGTGAACGTATTAATTGAAAACCACAGGACAATAATCAGCATGTCCTTCAGCAGAAGAACTAATCTCTTGTTAAAGCGAAATGTAAGGCATAAAGATGTATTTTTTCAAATAAACGTATGCCTGAAGCCGCTTGATGTGATATTTTTAACTTCAACTTTCGGTGGCTCGTGCTTTGTTTGTGGACTGCATATTGATTTGTTTCCTGAAAACGTGTAGTGTAACTCTACATTCCCACATGGGTTTTTTTCCACCGCACCATGCAGGTTATATTCATTCCAGTCAATCTTGTTTTTCTGCCTCCTGTCTAGAGAACTTTAATTAAAATGGTCTGCTAACGCTTGAATCTCTTAAAGGGAGCACTTGGAATCCTAAACTGCGTTTCCATCACAGAACTTCCAGGGAACATACGTCTTCCCCTTCAAACATATGTTCCAAAGGGAATGTTTGTCTAGAAGCTACTAGTTGCAGTGAGGACCGAAACATAAACTTCGAGAGGAAAATGACGATGATTTTTTACATGCAGGCAATGAACCAAGCACATTTCCGAAGTCTGGCCAGTTAGAGCTGGCCAGTGTATAATCCATCATCACCCCTGTTTGATCTCAGAGAAGAGTTCAGTATGTAGTGAGGCTGTCTATCCACTGCACCAACACACAGACCCCAGGCCTTCTGGAAGCTTGTCTCCTGAAGCTGTCACACCAGCATCAACACTGCTATTAGATGTGGTGGCTGTGCCCAGCCTGGACAACCTAGCAAGACCCCATTTCTACACATAAATAAAAAAATTAGCCAGGCATGGTTGTGGCACACCTGTAGTCCCAGCTACTCAGGAAGCCGAGGAAGGAGGATTGTCTGAGCCCAAAGTTCAAGACCACAGTGAGCTATGATCTCACCACTGCACTCCAGCCTGAGCAACAGAGTAAGATCGTGTCTCAAAAAAAGAAAAATAAATCTTTTTAATATGAAATCTGGCTAAGATTATTTAGTTAAAAATTTAGTTTTAAGATTTTAAAACTGTCTTTGTTTTGTCACGTAACCTTGCCAATGCTACTGATTCCTTCAAGTAGGATGTGGAAATTGCCCCAGTCTTCCCCCTATAGCTTGCTTTTCAGGTTCACTCACTGTCACCCCTGACCAGGGGGAGACTGCAGTTGCTCTTGCTGTCTCACTTCCCGTGAATCAATCCAGAGAGCCAGTGTGTCTCAGAGAGGCCTGAGGGCGATGGGCCCTCTGCTGTTCCCGGGTGGAGCAAACCTCCACTGGGGGCAGCGCTTCCATTAGCGGGAGCTGCTTCAGCCTCAACAGCAACTGTGCACAGGAGCAGATAAGGGGAGGATGCTCCGGGTTGAGAATCAAACCGCTCATGAAGAAGGCATCCATGAAGTACGAAAATCAGATGCACTGTTCATTAGGGCCTTGGATGTCACACGGCACCAGAGAATACTCAATCCAACCATTATGACGTTTTTCAAAATAGTCTATGGATTGGCTGTGCGCGGTGGCTCACGCCTGTAATCCCAGCACTCTGGGAGGCCGAGGCGGGCGGATCACTTGAGGTCAGGAGTTCAAGACCAGTCTGGTCAAAATGGCAAAACCTCATCTCTACTAAAAATACAAATACAAAAATTAGCCGGGCGTGGTGACAGGCACGTAATCCCAGCTACTCAGGAGGCTGAGGCAGGAGGATCACTTGAGCTTGGGACGCAGAGGTTGCAGTGAGCCAAGATCTCACCACTGCACTCCAGCCTGGGCAACAGCGAGACTCCATCTCAAGAAAAAAAGTTCTACCAATTTTCTTGTACGTATGAAAGTATATTTATCTTTTTATAAGTATTTTTCAATGGATTCTAATATTTGGTGTTTTAGTTACTTGTAATAGCTGTAATAAATTTTAAATATTATCATGTTACCAAATATTTATATTGTCTCACTCATCAAAGTGTCTAGTTCATAGAAATGCAAGTTACTTTCTTAAACCGAGACTGAGTTTCTATATCACAGTCTTTTATTTAAAGACATTTAATTGAGATATAATTTTCAAAAAAGAAAAAAAACTGGACATGTTTGTTGCATGAAATTTGATAAGTTTGACAGAGGTATACATCTGTGAAAACCTCACTACAATAAAATAATGGGTTCATGAATCTGAAATAATGTTTTGGCCAGGTGCAGTAGTTCACACCTGTAACTTTGGGAGGCTAAGGCGGGTGGATTACTTGAGGTCAGGAGTTCAAAACCAGCCTGGCCAATGTGACGAAACCCTGTTTCTACTAAAAATACAAAAATTAGCCAGGCGTGGTGGCATGTGCCTGTAATCTTAGCTACTCAGGAGGTTGAAGCATGAGAATCACTTGAACCCAGGAGGCGGAGGTTGTAGTGAGCTGAGATTGTGCCACTGCACTCCACTTTGAAACAGAGTGAGACTCTGTCTCAATAAAATAAAATAAAATAATTGTAATGTCCCTTAAAACCCCTCCCTCCTGCCTCTCTCCAACTCTCCCTTCTCCCCACTCTGAAATAGTCTACTAGTCTTTAAATGCATCTCCAAAATTGGCACACTAAAAGAACAGCAACAAAGAAACTAGATTTTGGTTAAGCATTACAAATATATAGCTCATACATGTATTTCTTGTTGCTTTCCCTCCCTGAAAAAAAAATCTTGACAAAAATGTATTCCCATAAGACTGAATAGATTTAGAAAGTTGTCAATCACATGTCAGCCAGATGTGATGTTTAAAAAACAAGGACCCCCAAATTCTTAGACACTACCTCCATGGACAGATGGGGTACAGGTCACCTTTCCCTTGTATCTCGGCAGGTTTGTATCGACTTCAACCAATAGAGGAAAACAATGCTTTACAATTTCTGAGGCGCGATCAGAAAAGGCTGTGCAGCTTCTCCCTTGGTTCTCTCGAAATCTTCTCTCTCCGGACGCTTCTTTGCAGACCCAGCTCCATGCTGCGGGAAGCCTCAGCGCCAACGAGATGCCACGTGTCAGGGCTCAGGTTGACAGCCCCAGCTGAGACCAGCCTTTGAGTGATCCAGCCCAGGCGCCAGACATGCAAGTGAGGAAGCCTCGAGATGATTTCAGCCCCCAGCTTTGTGAGTCACCCTTGGCCATTCACATCTTCCCAGCTGAGGCCCCAGACAGTGTGGAGCAGATGCCAGCTACCCTGCTGTGCCCTGTCCAAATTCCTGACTCATCATCAGTGAGCATAAATAAAATGGTTGTTGTTTGCGGTCACTGCATCTACAGATAACTGGAACATAACAAACAATAGAGAGGAGGAAGGTGAGTTCCTAACGAAAATAAAGGTGGCTTCATACATTCCAGCCAAACAATTCAAAAGAAGAAAACATACTCAAAAGCCGCTACCCCATCTTGGTCTTGTCCTATTCAATGGTAGAAACAGCCACTTAGAGGATGACTGAAAAGGTAGCTTTATTTGATCTACAGCACACAGAAGATTTAGAAGGACAGAAAACTGCAGGATTATGGCACTAGCTCTACACGTTCTCAACAGAGTGAAATCATGACCACATATAATTGGACTAAATATACAATCTTCCATCCTGTTAAAAAATAAATAAACTGAACAATGTGGTATGGGGAAAATGTAACTTAGTACCAGCAAAAGAAATAAAGGGTGTGTGTGTTGAGAATACGCTTCACGTGAACCAGGAGCAAAAGGAGGTTGCCTCAAAAAATAAAGTGGTACCAAACTGCATGAATAGAAAGGGGAAGGCTGGGTGTGGTGGTTCATGCCTGCAATCCCAGCACACTGGGAGGCTGAGGGAGGCAGATCACCTGAGGTCAAGAGCTCGAGATGAGCCTGGCCAACATGGAGAAAACCCATCTCTACTAAAAATACAACAATTAGCCGGACAAGGTGGCCGGTGCCTGTAATCCCAGCTACTTGGGAGGCTGAGGCAGGAGAATCACTTGAACCCAGCAGGCGGAGGTTGCGGTGAACTGAAATTGCACCACTGAACTCCAGCCTGGGTGACAGAGTGAGAGGAGTAGCCAGAATAAGGAATTGAGTGTGCCACCCAGTGGTCCTCTTCTGCTTTCTGGAGTTGAGACAGTATTCTTTTTCATTCTGCCCATTTCTCTGAGAGTATGCACCATAGCAGAATGAGGATATGTGTGAAAACATCTCATATGGGAGATGAATGGAGAACCTGGGGGATTACCTTTGAAAAGAGAAAGCATGTAGGTTTCATAACTATCTTCGATTTCATGGAGGTGAGTAAAGCGGTAGAGGATAAGAACCCTTCTGTATAGCCCCAAGGATAAGACTATGACCACTGTGAGTAGACCCAGTGGGAGCTACATTGTATCAACAGAAAAAAAGAACTTTACGGAGTCAAAGTCATCCAAGTCTGGAACCAAGTGCCAGCCCCGTTGTGAATGTCTCAAAATAAAAGTTACTCGGCAGAGGTGGTGTAGAGAGGCATTAAAGAACTAAACAACTTCAATGGTCCTTTAACCACTGGGATTCTCTGATTATTTTGGAGATCACTTACAGTTCGATGGCTTGACTAGCGTTTCATATATTTCATTTGTCTATTTGTTCAATAAATAATGATTGAGCGCCTATGCCTATGTAGGAAATAGGATGACTGAAACCTCAACCCTATCCTCCAGAATCTTGTAGCATACTACATGATTTGCAGGCGAATATTGGAGTTAAAAGTAGAAGAGAAAAACCTGCAAAGGAAGGAGAGCCGAATTGCTTTGAGTCACATGTAAAGCACAGGGCGATGTCACTGAAATTTTTCACCGCTGCATTTTAATGGTTTGCTGAGATCAAAACTGAGACACACAGTCTAAATATGAATTTCACATCACTATCTCATTTGCATCAGCTGCAAGCTCAATATTTGGATTCTGTTTGAGAAATATATAAAACCTATATTGACATTTTGTTTTAGAAGCATTCATTCAGAGCTCTCCCATTCCCATATTTTCTGATTTTGATCTTCAGAATAAAAAAAGGAAAACCCTTAGCAATAGGAGGTGGTAATACATTGGGAAGGTTATTTACTGCGGTGAAGGAGAAATGAGTAGAAAAGTAGGACAGCCCCTAGGGTGTTCCAACTAAACACAATGATTACAATATTTACCACCACGCTAATAATATGCTATTAATTGTAACTATCACCTTAATGATCGTTATATTGGCTTGCTCAGGAGAACTCTCAATCTCATATAAATTTAAGGAACCTAAGGTTAGTTTAGTTTCGAGCGTACTGTCTGCTGTCTTATTGCGGCAGTGAAATTTTATCTCTTCTGCTCGAAAGTGCAGGCTATGGGGTGTTCTGACAGTTGACATCAGGGCCATTCCCTGGCCAGCTGTCAGAGGTGTCTCTCCCCTGGAGGTGGCACGCGTCAAGAAACGACACGATGTGCTGCTCCTGGCAGTGCAGCCACCAGGGTGAGCAGAGTGGAGAGGCAGCAGCCATGCCCTCCCGGGCAACCAGCTTCAGACAGCACCTCAGCTCCACATGGGAAAGCAGAACAAGGACAGAGAGAAACTGAGGTCCATCTTGGCTTCTGGTTTGAGAGAGTTTAGCAGTTGTCTACTTCCTCTTCTCATCCACAGCTGCAACCACACACTGCTGTCACGTGGCCATTCCGACCAGAGGGCGGTCACAACTTTTTGGAGACCCCTCATTCTTTTTCTGAACATGCTCTCTGTATATTGAAATGAGACTGGAAATCCCATAATAGCTCATCCCACCGTCATGGCCCTACCCTCTGCAGGCTGTCCCCCGGCAGTCTTTAAACCATGTGGAAAGTTCGTAGCACGCCTACTTCTCTGCATCCAGTCCTCTCTATCCAGGCTAAACAACTTTAGTTCCTTTGTCCATTTCTTTTTTTTTTAGACACCTCTCAGAGGAAGGGAAATTCAAACACCACAATCACACGTAATTTCACCAAGGAAGAAAAAGGAGAGAGGCAGTGTACAAAGAAATCTTTGCTACTGTTTACATATTCTGTGATAAAATGGGATATACAAACCCTTCCCTCCATAATGAGCCACATTCACACTCATAGTCTGTAACTTGAAGGAGATAACTATCTATGTTTTGAAGTCTTTGAAATCCGCTTTTCTAAAATCCAATGTCTGGGCCTAACTGTGCTAAATATCAGAGCGGTTTTGAAGATACTTTCGTTTTATTCCAATGTCTCTGTCATATCCTGATCCTCAGTAAATCAGAATGTCTTGAATAGATTATTTTCTGAACCAGGAAACTGTCAGGAAGTAAAACCAAGAATTTATAAGACCACATCACAGTAATAACAGTGGTGAGGTAATTTAATTTAATCCTAATCACCTCTTGATAATGTAGGGATAATTACTCCCATTTAACTGATGAGTAAACCAAAGTCAGAAGGATAAATAGAAGTATAAGTCATTTGCATGAAGTCAGGGAATTAGTCTGATGGAAACCTGTTCACCAAACCCACTTCCTCTTCTTTTCAGGATCAGCCACATTTTCCAGGCTTCCTTGAAGTTCAAGCCAATGGAATATGAATGAAAGCAATGCATGCCATTTCCAGGTCTGACCCATGTTTTAGAATGCCTCACACGCAACCCTGTGCTCTTTCTTCTTCCCCTCAGGCAATACAGACGAACAGCTGGCCCTGCAAACCGAATGTGGAATATGACAGAGTTACAAGAATGGAAGAAGGTGGTTTCTGAGCTGGAGGAAGGGCCTCCCAGTAAACAGGAACATCCTTTATGAACTTAACATGAGTCAGAATGAACTTCTTTTTCTTAAACCATTGAAAATGAGATTTTTGTCTGTTACAGCCACCGATGTTACTCTGATTAAGACACATAGTAATAGCAAACCCGGGTCTCTCTGAAATGAAAGTGCATGTTTAGTAACTAAACCATTCAAGCCTCAGGCTCTACCTCTATAAAGTAAGAATAATGGTAATATTTATTAATACCTCATACGGTCGCCTTGGCTGTTATACGAGACAACGCAGGTAAAGTACATAGCAATATGCCCAGCACTTATCGACCGAATAAACACACTGCAGTGACCAACATTATTAATACACTGTGCTTCCATGAAACCATATCTGCCTCCAGAATTGCTCTGCAATTCCTTTATACAATAGTGGCATTATCTGTGCTGGTTCCTTGGCTGAGCAGTCTATATTATAACTCTCGCATATTCTTTCTCATAATCTTTCCTTTACCTAGATGTTCTTCTCTGTGATTCTGTCCCTAGGTTAACATGATGTTATGTAGAAGAATGAAAATTTTTCAGATTGATTACCATGTACATAATCTACTTTTTTTCAGATGAAAAATACTCTTCCTTCTTTGTCATGATCGTGAAGCTCATATTACCAAATATAATGATATATTACCTTGGGGATAAAATTTGACTGATTGGCTGAAATTTTCAAGTAACTTTATTTCAACTTCTGAAACAATCATTCCATTTGAGGTCTGAAATATTCTTCTGGGGCAGTGCATCTTAAACTTTAATCTGCAGATTAATCACCTGGAGATCTTGTTAAAGGGCAGATTCAGGACGGGAGCTGTGGCTCACACCAGTAATCCCAGCACTTGGAGAAGCTGAGATGGGTGGAGTACTTGAGGTCAGGAGTCTGAAACCAGCCTGGCCAACGTGGTAAAACCCCATCTCCACTAAAAATACAAAAAATTTTCTGGGCATAGTGGTGCATGCCTGCAATCCCAGCTACTCAGGAGGCTAAGGCAAGAGAATCTCTTGAACCTGGGAGGCAGAGGTTGCAGTGAGCAGAGATCGTGCCACTGCACTCCAATCTGGGCGACTGAGTGAGATTCTTTAAAAAAAAAAAAATGCAGGTTCAGTGGAACCAGGATGGAGACGGAGATTTTGCAGTCCCAGAAACTCCAAGTGTTGCTGCTGCTGCTGGCCTGGGATCACACTTGGAACAGGAAGACTCTAGAGTTGTAGAAAAAATATTCATCAGCCACCTATGTGATTGTGTTTCATTTAATTCATGCCAGGTAATAAACTCATTCTGTGCAGAAAGCCAGCAAAAGAGAAAACTAAGCCATTCAACAAATAAGAAGACAAATGAATAGGTCTTTTGGAGCCAGAATAAGAAAAGTCAGTGAAGAAAATAGAACTCCATTTTCAAAAGATTTAAGGAGAAATAATCTCATAGACTTTTAACGTATTATATAAGGAAATAGGGAAGTATATCAGGAATGAGAAGGGTAAGAAGAAATGTCTTTTATCAGAGCCGTAGTTCTTCAATTCTCAAATTTAGCAGCCATCAGAATCATCTTAAAACACGGACAGTGATTCTGTGACAGCCTGACGATTTGCATTTCTTACAGGTTCCCAGGTAATGCTGTCACCCCTCGGCAGGGAACAGAGCTTCGGGAAACTGCAGTAAGAGGCTGGGGGAACTACATTCAGAGACTGACAGATGACACAAAAAATCAGTATATTCTTTCTGTCTCTATGTAAGACTGTGGGGTAGCCCTGCAGCAGAGAAAAGAAAAATGAACCAGAATAAAAGAAACAGTCAAAATCCATTTGAGGACCCAACATCTTGAACTACAAACACTTAAGCACATGTTTGGAGTAATCTCAGGAACATCAGCTATCATTTTCAAGACTTTTTGAAGGGTAAATGATTTGACCGAAGCAGGAATGGAACAACTTGGTTTCTTTTTCTAAGTGGAAAAAGGAATGACCCTGAAAAACCCTGGACTTCTAAGTTTAACTTCGCTACATAGGAAGTTAGGGGGAAAAGACAGAGGAAATAATCACAAAATCTATTGTCAAGACCTTGAAAAGAACGGGGCATTGAGTAATAACCAGGATGGCTTTCCAAAGAAAACGTGCTTTCCTACTGTTTTAGATTTGAAAAGAATCTTAGAATCACGTGATCCAAGCAGCTTATTTTAAAGATAACAAAACTGAAGTACAAAGAGATTTTTGTCCTCAAGGTCATACAGCTCGTTGGCAGCAAACACAGGCGAGGGGCCCGTCTCCTGGGCCAGTCACTG
Source organism: Cacajao melanocephalus (assembly GCA_963573385.1). NCBI lineage: Eukaryota > Metazoa > Chordata > Mammalia > Primates > Pitheciidae > Cacajao > Cacajao melanocephalus. Next base: position 104,512 of record CAUYLG010071852.1, read on the forward strand.
CTCTTGCCATCCTGAAGCAGCTGTGGGTTCTGACGACTTCCACTGGTAGCCTCAGCTGCACCTAGATCTGGAACTAGCCTGACGAGGACAGGCCACATATCGGGAGTCCCTGCGTGCGTCATGGTGAGGTCAGCTGAGGCCTGGCATCCGGAGACCTCATCCCCAGCCTTATGCCATATGCCACAACAGCCACCCGGACTCTTCTGGTTATCGGGGACAGAGGTGGCAGAGAGGCAGCTGGCTGTAGTGGGAAAGGCCTTTATCTAACTGCGCTGACTTTAACAAGACTGTTCACTCTGTTTGTGTAATTGGCTCATCAGTACCCCAGAGAAAAATCATCTAAAGTGTTTGTTCACTCAGCCTGAAAAAGGAAGTGCCTACTATGCCTAAGGAGGCACTGCACTGAACAATGTGGAGCTTCAGTCGGAAATAGATCTCTTTATCCCCAAATGCTGAGTGGGTACACGGCTCATCAGACTGAGATAGGAGAACAGGGTCTGGAGATAGCAACCTAAGGCCCTTTCACACTGACTTCCTGGAACTAAATACAAAGGAAAACCCTAACTTTCCATGCCTAAGTAGCATAAGGACTAGAGGCTACTCCCTTTGCAAACCCCCATCTTTTCTGTGCAGCGGATGGGAAATTGAAAGTATTTCTGATTGGTTGCTTTTTGCAAGCGATCAGATGTTTGCATACAAGTGTAACTTTGTAACTTCTGCCTCTGATCGGTTGTGAAAAGCAACCAATTGTGAGCTACGTCTTCCTTTGCATAGAAGTGCAACTTTGTAACTTCACTTTAGCCTCTGATTGGTTCCTTTCCACAGTCAATCAGACTGACTGCCACCACTTCATTTGCAGGGGGTGAACACCAAGTGGCCAGTGGAAGACCTCTGGGGGTGTTTCGACCTGAAAAGATTCTATATTCAGGGCCCTTGAATGGCTGCTCAGCCGCTTCCACTCTGAAAAGTGTACTTTGGTTTTCAGTCTCTGCTTTGTTGCTTCATTCTTTCCTTGCTTTGTTTGTGTATTTTGTCCAATTCTTTGTTCAAAACACCAAGAATCTGGACACCCTCTATGGGTAACGAGATTATTGTGCATCACTGTGTCATCAAAGGGACACTCTAGACTTATGGAACAGGGCACTTAGGATAGCCTTGGCAAACGGTAAAAGTTAGAGCCCTTCAAAACTCATACCTTCCTTTTTCAGGTGTGGAAATCATAGTGCAGAGAGGCGAAACAGCTTGCATAAAGTAACAGCTCTTTGGTGAAGAGCTTGGACAACACTCTGATGTTCTGGCTCATGACTCAGACTTTTCTACCTGACTGCCTACTATGAAGACGAGATCCTCTTAATATAAATTAAAGGTCTTCATATTACGGTCAAAGGGAAGGGGAAACGGTTTGGAGTATGTGTGTGGTCTCTCTGTTCTGTGAATAACAGAAGTTCTTCATAGCAAGCATAATTTCTCAACCAGCAGGTTGGAATCGCCTGAGAACCCTAAAATAACACCAATGCAAGGAATCTACCCAAGAGATTTGAAGTCAGTTATTTTGGGGTATAGCCTAAGCACCAGGGGCTTTAAAAGATTCCAGATGATTCTCATGTACAGTCAAAGTCAACAGCCACTGCCCTGCAGGAATTACCTTCAATGCATTTTGGCTTAATAGAGCCAGAGAGCTTCAGAGATTCTGGCCATGAGGCATCTTGCAAAGACAGCACAGATTTCGATAACGAAATGAAATCCAAAATCCTCTGGTTTCTTTCTCTAAGAATAATTTCTGGGCAAGGGGAAGGGCAGGGCGACCAAGGGGCCTCTATTTCTTTCCCTTCTGTGTCGCTTCTTCCTCAGGGTTTTTGCTTCTACTCCTATCATTACTAAAGGCTCAGATAAAATTGTAGCCCTAAACCCCATTCCTTGGTTCCTGTTTGTAAGGCTGATAAATGCTCTAACTTCCTCATGTGCATTGTAAATATTACTGAAAATAAGAGGCTAGAAGCACAAAGGGTACCTGATACATGAATATCAAAGTACAATATTGCAAAGTACAATATTCAGAGTCTACCATAGCTAGCTTGCTCTCTGAGATTTACCGACTCAATTCCAGCTGTGAGTCCAGGAAAGAGGCCTCTTCCAAGGAAGCCTCCTTTCCACTTCCTTTCAATGCTTTGTCACTTCTTCCCAGTTGAGGTGGAACTCTGTATGGCTCTCCAATAGAGCTTTCTGTGATGACAGAAATGTGCTGTATCTGCCGCGTCCAATGCGGTGGTCGCTGGTCAATGCTAGCTGCATGCGGTGACTGAGTACTAGGCATATGTCTGGTGCGACTGACGCACTCAATTCTTATTTTATTTTGATTAAATTTAAATAGCCACATGTGGCTAGTAGCCAACATGTTGAGCAGCACAACGCGACCATGCTGTCTGAAACGTGCAATTATGTACTATCCTACAAGAGCATTCATGTAGAAGTAAATTTCAGAGTACAGAAATGAGGAAAAAAATAGTGCTCTTTTGTGGAGTTGTATCAGAAAGAAGGGCAGCAAAATATCGCTGTGACCTCAATCTAAGCTAGAGGCGCTGCAATGACCCAGGTAAAAGTTAAAATGCAATGCCAGTTTCATCATTGGCAAAAACCTCTCACAAACCAACAATTTAATTGAACCTGGGGAGAAAATTCGAGGAGAAATGCTGCAACAACCGTCTTTTTCAACTGTTCCCAGGACTTCCTGATTTCTTTTGTATCAAATTACTCTGACCATCACATTCCTCTTATATTAGCACTTCCTGGTTCTGTAAGGACCAGAAATAGACGTTCGGGATCCCCAAAAACAAGCAAAGCAAAACACCAAGGTTTTGTTTTTAGTAACTTAACCTTTTGAACCTCCTGTAGTGTTCATTCAAATGTGTAACAAGGGATGGAGTTAAATTGTCTGATAATCTGAAAGACAAGGGAAGCAGTATTTAATTCAGAGAGTTACAAAGTAAAAGATTAGTTTAGATCTGCAATTAGCATCTGAACCCATTTAAGCCCCTAACCCATTTAAGCTGTGGCCTGAATTGACTTGTTCCCAGCATTCCACAGCTTTCCCTTTGTTTCCTTGCTGGTAATCATCAGAGAGTTTTGCTTTTCTTCTTCTCAGACTGGACCCTAGGGCAGTGTGCAAAGTTCACAGCCTCTGGACTCAGACTGCCTGAAGCTGAAAACTCACTCCACCAATAACTATGCCACCTTGGGCGAGCTACTTAACTTCTTTGGCTGCATTTGCCTCACATACTAATGGGGATGTTAATAATTTCACTCATAAAATTGTTTGGGAAATAAATGAATTAGCCATGCACAGTGGCACGCGCCTGTAGTTCTAGCTACTTTGAAGGCTAAAGTGGGAGGATTGCTTGAACGCACAAGTTCAAGGCCGGAGTGAGCCATGATCAGCCACTGCACTCCAGCCTGGGTGACAGGGCAAGACCCTGTCTCTTAAAAAAAAAAAAAAGAAAGAAAGAAAGAAATGAATTAATGTTTGTAAAATGTCTAGTACATACTTATTTTTTAATACACATATATGCTATTGCTATTAGTGACATTAAATTTTTTAGTCAGAGGGTCTGAATTTCTGTTCTGCAACCTACTAGTTATATGCCCTTGGTCCAGTTACTTTTCCACCAAGTTGCAGTTTGTACTCATTAAAAAATGAAGCCATAACAATCATTCTCAAAGAGTTGTGGATCGAATGAGAGTATTTGCGAAAGTGACATTAGATGGAACTCTAACTGCAGAACCCAATGTGGTCCAACTCTGTGTAATAAAAGTGGTGAGCTGTATTTCAGCTGCCACGAACCCCAGGTTGTAAGTCACACGACCTGAACATGGCTAGATGAACCAAGTGTGCAACCACAGGTAGGACCTAAGTGCTCGGAACAAGGAATAGGGACAGAATTAAGAAGGTTCCAATCAGATCAAGCCCTGGAGTCACCCCATAGCAGGATCCAATCAGAGAGTGACTCCCAGCATCACCTCATTGCAAGGTCCAATCAGATCATGCCTCATTACCCCGTGACTATAAATTGCCACAACCTTCAGCTTGGGGAGACAGATTTGATCCCGATTCCTGTCTCTTTATTTGGCTGCATCGCGATAAACCTTTCTGGCTGCAAAAATCTGGTGCTTTGCTGTTTGGCTTTCTGCTGCGTCATCTGGAATCTTTTCCAGCAAAAATCTGGTTCTTTACTCTTTGGCTTTCTGCTGCATGAGGGTAAATGGACTCAGTTTGCTTTGGAAACAAAAGTTCCTGTGGTAAAATGGTCATGCTCCTATAACCTCAGGGAAATGTGTACTGGGTTCTCAAGGAGCTTCAGGAATGTCAAGGCCTATGGTCTAACTCTCAGCTTTGCAAACTCAGAAGTCTGAGTGGTTAGCACGTGTGTTAGTTTGTTCTCATGCTGCTAATAAAGACATACCTGAGACTGGGTAATTTATAAAGGAAAGAGGCTTCATTGACTCACAGTTCAGCCTGGCTGAGAGGCCTTAGGAAGCTTACAATTATGGCAGAAGGGGCAACATACATGTCCATCTTCACATGGCAGAAGTAAGAAGTTCAGAGCAAAGAGCAGGAAGCCCCTTATAAAGCCGTCGGGTCTTTCAAGAACTCACTCACTATCACAGAACAGCAGCACGGTGGTAACAGCCTACATGATTCAATTACCTCCCACCTGGTCCCTCACATGATACATGGAGATTATGGGAACTACAATTCAAGATGAGATTTGGATGGGGCACAGCCAAACCATATTAGCATGTGAGAACACACCGTCATGCAGGAGAGGACAGGCTCCAACCAAGCCATGAGAGTGAAGAATGCAAGCTGAATGCCAATTCGCTCGTTTTTCATGAGAAATATGCACTAACAAACTCAGACAAAGGAGGTCATCCCAGCAGAGTCTCCCTTTGTAGCCATTTCAAATCAGGTCAGATCAGAATCAGAGGCTTCTCCAAGAATGAGTACAAAAACAAGGGGTTGGTTACGTGGTCCTGACATTTCATGGGACTGGGAGATAATCCCTGATGTGTCCCTCTCTGCCAAGGATGCCAAGCAGGGTGATCAAATGGTTCTATCCTCAGGCCTGAGCATTCTCTCTCTTGTTCATTGTCTAAAGAAGCGCTGTCAAAACCTTGCAGCAAACACCATCCCTTTTCTGTTTCTGGAGTCCTGCACCAATTACTGACCAGAATATTCCTTCCACAGATACACAAATGTCCTTTTGGTATTTTTCTGGTCCTGCTGACCAGGAAGTTCTTTAGTCCCTTTTCTCTTACCTCCGTGAGCATCCATTAGATGCTGAAGTCATCGTTTGAAGCTCAAAGAGTAATCTCTTGTTCTGGGTCCTAAGTCCACATAACAAAAGGCAAATAAATATTTTATTGCTTTTATGTAATTAGTGATTTCAGGTTATAGTTACCTAATAAAAGAGTGTAAAACCATTTCTCCCCCAGGGTGCATTTATTTATTTGCTTTGTGTCCTAGATGTCTTCTCTTTGACCCTCTGAATCCACCTTCACCTCCTCCATTCTCCCTCCTGCCTCAGAAGGTTGATATCTATGGACTCCATCAATGGACTCCCCTATTCTTGCTTCCAGCTGGGTTCATCCAGGGAATAGACTTGGCAACAGATAAGAGGGAGAGAAGACAGTGCCTTCAGGTTATTTATTCTCTTTCGATCCCTTTCTGAGAGATTGCTTTGGGCCATTTGTGCTGCTCAACCAAATGCCACTGCTCCTCTTCAGAAGGTCCCTTTTATGAGACTCTTAAGAATTCCAGACACCACTCTCTTGTCCCTTCAGCCTTAGTCATGGTGGCAACTCCACTGCTGTTAACCTCGGGTTACCATAGCATCCTTTGTGCTTCCCAGAATTTCAGAGTCCCTTTGTATATAACCCTTGCTTGATATCTCCTAATTTGTGTGAGCCATCTGCTCCTGGTTGGTATCCTCAATGATACATTTTGTTTTGGGTTTTAATGTTTGTGATCGTCTATGTAGATATATGTACTGTTAACATTTTGAGTAAATGAATGCTGCATGAATGAGCTCATGGCAGAAATACTTTGATGGCACAGGAGGCATGAACTCTGGGCTCCCTGGATCAACCTTGATGACATCATCCACTACCCAGAATCTCCACCCACAGCCAAGTGCCCCCGTCTTCTGCATGCCCCAGCAGCGGCTGCATGGTGAAGACGTAGCAGGGATGTGGGGAAAAGGCCCCTCTACTGTCCAGAAAGAACCAGTCAGGTCCATGACCAGCAGCAGCAGTAGGAGAAATCAGAGCCAGTGCATTTTCACAAATTATTCACTGACCACTTTTAGACCTAGAAAGTTCTTTCAAGACCTGAACCCTTCATTTTCCATGTGAGGAAACAAGCGCAATGCTGTGCAGTCGTTGAGCTAAAACGTTTCAGAGTCTGGTCAGGGACTCGGCGTCTTCATTTCCAGTCCGGTGACCTCCAGAAGGCAGCTGCTGCACCTGAAGATTTAAGCAGCGAGAGTCCCATCAGAGGTTTTTAAACATTTAACACATTTTATTTGCTTACTGTAGAAAACAATCTTTTTTTAAATTTTGAGACAGGGTCTCACTCTGCCGCCCAGACTGGAGTGCAATGCCCTGATCTTAGCTCACTGCAGCCTAGACCTCTCAGGCTTAAGCAATCCTCCTACCTCAGTCTCCTGAGTAGCTGGGACTACAGGCACACATGACCATGCCCGACTAATTATTGTATTTTTTTGTAGAAATGAGGTTTCACCATGTTGTCCACATTGGGCTCAAATTTCTGGGCTCCAGTGATTCACCCACCTGGGCATCCCAAAGTGCTGGGATTGCAGGCATGAGCCACCACGCATGGCCTTAATGTAGGAATTGTATGAACTTGCTTCCAATTTAGACTTTCATTAAAATGGATCAAAAAGCATAGAAATAAAAAACTTTTTTTGTCTAGACCTCTAGTTATTGAAAAAACATTTTAAAATATGTGTTAATTTAGGCCTGGTGTGGTGGCTCACGCCTGTAATCCCAGCATTTTGGGAGGCTGAGGTGGGCGGATCACCTGAGATTAGGAGTTCAAGACCAGCCTGGCCAACATGGTAAAACCCCATCTCTACTAAAAACACAAAAATTAGCTAGCTGTGGTGGCGCATGCCTGTTATCCCAACCACTCGGGAGGCTGAGGCAAGAGAATCACTTGAACCCAGGAGATGGAGTTTGCAGTGAGTCGAGATGGCACCACTGTACTCCAGCCTGGGTGACAGACCGAGACTCAGTCTCAAAAAAAAAAATATATATATATATATATATAAATTTACATATATGCATATGTATATGTATCACATGTGTGTATACATATGCATGTATATATACATTTGTGTGCATGTATGTGTATATATCTATGTGTATATACACACACACACACACATATACATGCTTTTTTGCCTTATCCTTAGCTCTCACTAATTTAGCTTGCTTGCTCTAACTCTGAGTATGTGCTTCTTTTTATGGGTGGTTTAGCATTAATACTTTGGGATTTGGGAATTGTGACAGGCTCTTTCAAACTATGAGGAGGGAGTTGGATATTCAATAGAAAAATAACTTATCAAATCACATTTCTTCTGATGTGCATTAACTTATAAAAAAGTGAGTGGAGTTATTTCTCAAACTTGCTATCTGTGGGTAAAGAGGAACCCCAGGCAATGCCAGAATATTGACATTTTGGCACACCAGGGGGGTTGGGGTTCACCAAAGCTTTGTCACGTGCACTTTGACTTTTTAATACAAATTATAAATGGGGTGATTTTTATGCATTTGGAATCTCTTCTTGTCATTTGAGAACATCACAAACATTTTCTGTTTTGATATAGTTTTCTATTTAGATAAAATCAAGTTTATTTTCTTATTTATTTTTAGTTTTTTAGGCAGAGTTTCACTCTGTTGACCAGGATGGAGTGCAATGGCATGATCTCAGCTCACTACAACCTTTGCCACTTAGGTTCAAACTATCCCCCATCCTCAGCCTCCCAAGTAGAGCAACTGCAGGCACATGCCACCATGCCCGGCTAACTTTTGTATTTGTAGAGACAGGTTTTTGCCATGTGCGCCCAGGCTGGTCTCGAACTCCTAGGCTCAAGTGAATCTACCCGTCTGGGGCTCCCAAAGTGCTGGGATTACAGGTGTGACCCACTGTGCCCAGCCAAAATGAATATTGTCATAAAGCATATATGTCAAAATCAATATTGTCAAAAAGCATATTGTTTCTGCAAAAGATTTCTCTGTAAAAGCATATTGTGCTTAAAAATCCAAGGCTTTTGCTGACCCCAAATCCAGCCACCTAGGGACCCAAACCCCAGAAATCAGGGAGTGGGAATTCCTTCTCAACTGTCTTTCCTCTTCGTTGACCTGGGAGACAGGGTGCTGCAAGGAGATGGCTGACTCTTGGTTCAGCAACACACACAGAAAAGCAGCTCTTAAGGGAAAAAATGGTGGAGGAGAAGCCTCTGGAAGGATGCTGAGGGCTCCCTGAGCAGAGGGAGGCTGAAGGAGTCAAGTTGCAAGAACCCAGGTAGCTGGAAAGGTCCAAGCGGACCTCTCAGCAGAAACAGTCTTGGAAGCTGCCACCAGCACTGCACACCCTCTTGTTCTCACTATATGGTTTCTAACCACCTTTTGTCATGAAACCACCTTGGCAAAATTATGACTGAGACAGTGAAAGAGATCTAACATAATCAACTCCATCTTGCTTCCAACCTCCAAGCTGTCTTTGTACATTCCTGGACATAGGCCAAACTAACTTTGGGAGAAACTTAGTTTATAGTTTAAAACTAAGACAGTAACAGCCCTTTCCCAAAGCAGACCTCCTTCTTGTCTGGGGACTAGATTGCCTTTGTAGGACTAACATTAGCCATTAATTATGACTAGATTATGGTTAGACATTACAGCTTAGGAGTCATGCAGCTGGAGGCTACAAGATTCTGATCCTCTCTAAACTGCTCCTAAGATCAGTGCTTGAGATATTTGGCAGACCCTGCACTTGATGGATCAGTTGGCACCACCCAGATCAATAAACTGGCTCATCTGATCTTGTGGTCACCGCTCAGAAACTGACTCACTGCAAGAAGACAGTTTCTACTCCCTATGATTTCATTCCTGACCAATCAGCACTCCTGGCCCACTGGCTTCCCACACCCACCTCCTTTGAGGTGAGTTTTTAAGTTGTCCTTAAAAACTCTGCTCCCCAAATGCTCAGGGAGACCAATTTGAGTAATAATAAAACTCCAGTCTCCCGCACAGACAGCTCTGTATGAATTATTCTTTCTCTATAGCAATTCCCCTGTCTCGATGAATTGGCTCTGTTGAGGCAATGACAAGGTGAACCCATTGGGCCGTTGCAGTCATATGACACGGTCCTTATGTCAAGAACCCAGGCAGGAAATTCTAATGGCCAGACCAAGGCCACATGTTTAAGGCTTGGCCTTCAGGGACAGGGAGAGGGAAGGTATACCCACCTTCTCTTTCTTTTTGGACTAAGAAGGGCAAACTATCCCACCAAAAGTACAAAGAGTGAAAGAGGTATCACAAATAGGCAGGGTGGTTGGATGCTGATCAGCCAAAAAACCTAAAAATGAAACAAAACAACTGTCACTCAACTTTCTAAGGGAGTGGCACTGGGTTAAAGTGTCCTCCACCTAAGGCACAGGGGTATTCTTTTGTCTCTAAACTCAGGTAAGAACTCCCAACCCCTTCACATGCAGAACTAGAGTGAGAGTCTGAGTAGATCCCCAACCCACATGGGAGACAGTGCTAAGAGCATGGGCTTGGAGGCAAGAGAAACAGGGTGAGTCTGCTGGGCTTGCAACGCATCAGCCACATCCCATGAACAAGCCATTTTATCTAACTGAGCCCAGCTTCCTCCTCTGTTAAATGGAGCTGATAAATACGGTTTCCCTCTTGCGTTGTTGCAAACATTCAATGAGATAATACATACCAAATGCTGTGCTTCGGACAGAATCAACCTCAATCACTGTAGCTCTTTTCATTAACATGAGTCTCTCTGGTGGGGTATAAACGAAGTTCAGAATTCCCCAAAACAAGCTTTCATTTGGTTCATACAACCACTTCCCTAGAATTATGAGTTAACAATTTCTGTGTTGTCATCCTGACGTAGTCACAGACATCACCCACTAATGCTGGAACCAGCCTATCTCCTTTTCATTTGTCCCTCACCGTGCTACCCAAATAATTCCCCAGAAGACTACCTGGATCTCACCTTCTTACACTGACCTCAGCATGGGTCCCCATGCTCCAATATACTTTACGCACTTTGCCTGAAATGTATTTGAAGCCAACATTTAAAACATTATCAGTTTATACAACAGGAATGTTTTTACTGATCTCTTTAATCCCTTCAAGTTGAACATTAGCATGGTTTTGAGGTTTGGGGAAGAGCAAGCACTGTGGGGTATCTCGGTTGCTCTCTGCTGTTCAGATATGCTGATGTGCACAGAAGGAAGGCTCAAGCATCCGGCTAAATGAGATGTGTAACTGTGCTGCCAGAAGAGAGGGGGAAGTCAAGAAATCACCCAGTGACGGGGTGTCCAGCGAGCAAGTCAATAAAGGGCAGAGACTGCAGAAAGCCAAGAGAGAACCTTATAATAATACCTTGGACTTGTATCAGTGATTCCAGAGCTGTTTCCAGCAGCTCTTTCCTGTGGATAAGCACTGGTGCCTTGGTTCATGGAAAGAAAATGAAGCCTAACCCTGACGTGCAGTTTTCAACTTCCCTTCCAAAGCAGCAGTTGCTGGGCTGGGATCTTTAGGCCTGAGCTCAGTGGGTAGAACAGCTCTGGAAGGGGGCACCAAGACTCAGGCAGATGCAGCATCCAGGACACGGCTGCAACGGAAAGCGAGGTGGGCCATTTCAAAGGGGCATCTGTCTGCAGAAGCTGTTAGAGGCAGGTCCAGGTGCAAAGCTTCAGGACGACAAGGACACCCAAAGCATGAGTGAAAGATAAGTAATGCGGGCTGGGGGGCATCTGGAGAAGCCACCTGAGCCACTGGGACCCAGCAACAAGGATGTTTTATGGAGGGCTTAGGATGGGTTTGCTAAGACGCCTTGCTGCCGCAGAGACATAGAGACATAGAAAGCAGATTTTCTTCAGCTGGCAAAGTGTTCTTTCCTAGCTGGACTTGGAAGTCTATTTACTTATAAAGCCAAACTCAGATCAAACAAATCCACAAAGGAGAGTCTGATGCCCTCTAGTACAATTGGTTAGCACGAGTTCAGGTGGCATCTGGAACATAAGAGCGACATAAAGTCAGACCATGGAGCAGTGTCCATGATGTGCCCCCAGCTTGTCCCATGGCATTCATGCTCACTGAAAACTCCATCATCTTCTTCCTGTGCATTCAGGGACAGCCTGTCTCAACTGCAGAGGCCTCCAAGCACTATAAAGAGTTAATATGGGCCAGATACACTCAAACCTGTAATCCCAGCCTTTGGGAGGCTGGGGCAGGAAGGTCACTTGAGTCCAGGAGTTCAAGACCAGCCTGGACAACATAGCGAGATCCTATCTCTACAAAAACATATTTTTTAAGCCAGGCATGGTGGTGCGCACATGTAGTTCCAGCTAATCAGGAGGCTGAGCAGGAGGATGGCATGAGTCCAGGAGTTCAAGGCTGCAGTGAGCTGTGATTGCACCACTGCACTCCAACCTGGACCACAGAACCAAACCCTGTCTCTAAAATAAGTAGAATTAATATGGTTTTTTCCAGGGATCCTGCAGTGGCAAGAGCATATACACCTATGGGGGTTTTGCCAAAGAGATTGGGCACTGCAGACTACAGTGGAGAATCTCATGGCCCTGAGGAAGTCACTGAAGGTCAAGGCTGTATCCAGCAGGTGCATTGAGGCATAGAAATGGATGCAAACATAGCTTTCATCAGTTGCATTCCTGAACTCATAGTTCCCTGAGCTTTATCTACCCTCCAGTCACATGAAACAGTGAGACACCAACTGACCCTGAGACGCTGAGGAACGTCATGCACATCAACACGTACAGACTCACGCATCTATTCTTCAAAGCTGACCACAACCTGCTGTTGCTCATCTTCCTCTTTCCATTTTTATGTATATTTATTATGCAGCTGCCATAGTGTTTTGTTTACAATGCAGATAAATAAAGGCTCTGTCTGTTTGAGATGTGTGTTTCCTCCAAAATTATAAATTTTGAAAGAAGTCAAAAGAAATAACAATAATCAGAGAATCAATTCAAGTTGAGTCACTCAAAGGCTAAGACCGGGATATGATAAAGCGGTATCAGGTCCTGCTCTGGTTCTCAGGATGCCAGTTTTGTGATTGCATTCCGTCTATACTAGAAACCTCTTGCGTTCTGGGAAATTATGAGATAGAAAAATGAACAACATGGAATAAAGGCAGTGTCTTCCTCAACACTGAAAAGGCTCTCAGAAGCACATTTAGCTTGAAAACTCGCCCAACCCTCGACCAATGCATGCCAGAGACTTCAGAATCAGTCCTGATCACATTTAGGGCTTTGCACCGCGATTAGTAAACAGTCCTGTCAATTTCCTAAAGAAACTGGTTGAGTATCAACGCCTCCTCCTCACTTACGTGCTGACATTTTTCCTTAAGATGCTGAACCCCTCACCGAGCAGACCGGCAAGTAATCACCAAGGATTCTTTCAGGAACCCGAGTTTATTCATGCACCTTCATCTTCAGTTCAGAATGTTTTTAATCTTGTAAATCAGTAACCAACCAAGGTGATTGCTGCTGATTTTAAATACTTCATGTTGTTTTTAATGCATTTTACATAGCTGGGATCTGATGAGTATACATGTAATAAAAACACATCTTCCTATCTTTTTTTTTCTTAAACACGTTTTCCTTGTACAATTTGGCGAAAAGACAGATAACTTATAGAGTAAGTTCTTCTGCTGTTTATATTTCTCCTGGCGGATTGCCAAACAGCATTTAGCAGCGATTAATCAGCTAGAACGTGAGCTCCACAGACCACTGCATTTTCCACTGCACCTGAGAACTCCGGTGGAAGTCTCAGAAACTCTTGTTGAGCCAGAAATCTATTTTCAATGGATATTGAATTCATGGATTGTATATTTTCACCTACCACGTCCAGGTGAAGGCTGAGATCCCTAGCAGGACCTCCCAACCCTGGAAATGTGGCAAATAGGGAGCCATTGTGACCCGCTGGACACATTAGGGGGCAAATGTTGAATTCCCTCTTACTCATATTACATCTTAGAAACATCCACCAGCATTGCCTGTAGGTTTGTAAGATGAGCAGGGTAATGAAAATGACACAGTGTGATTCGTTATCTTCTCATTGGTGATGACTTCTCACAGAGGTGGCAGGTGGGCTAGCCAGGCAAATGAAACTCAGCTGTTCAGAAAGGAAGGAAGGCAGAAAGGGAGGGAGGGAGGGAAGAAAGGAAGGAAGGAGGGAGGGAAGGTAGGAGGGAGGGAGGGAGGAAGGAAGGAAGGAAGGAAGGAAGGAAGGAAGGAAGGAAAAAATTATGACATAAATGTAGGATATTTTTGTACAAGAGTATCCAAAAGGTCAATTTATTTTATCTTTCATTATTACATTTGATGCAGATCTGGGAAATAATATAAATTTAAAATAATCTTGCAGCTTTTCTCACCATGAGCACGTTGAGCTTCTCGGTCTCTTGAGGACAGGGCTTCTTCCTGCCTTGCCTGTTCTTCTTGGAGACTCTTCATGTAATAGGCTAAACTTGTGAGTTGCCAGACCTCAGTTACTCAAGAGGAAGGGAATGCTGATCCCAGAGGCGCTGGGAACAAAAGCAATTGCTTCAAGGGCCATGAAGTCATCGGTTTCACCTTCATGTAGGCACTAGTCTAGCACAGCCTATGACTGCCCAGTTCGGGCAGGAGTAACTCCAGGAAGAATATCTACCTTTTGACACTCCTGAAGATATCAGCAAAATTAAATCTCTCAACATGAGCATTTTGAAAAATTGGACTCAGTGCCTCTACTTGCAAATTGTGTGTGTGTGTGCCCACAAGAATGTGTTTTGAAGGCATTTGAATACAAACAAAGATAAGCAATGAATACCTGGTTTGGAGCTTGGAGTGGTGGCTCATGCCTATAATCCCAGAACTTTGGGAGGCCAAGGCCGGCGGATCACTTGAAGCCAGGAGTTCGACACCAGCCTGGCCAACACAGTGAAACCCTGTCTCTGCTAAAAACACAGAAATTAGCAGGGCGTGATGGTGCACGTCTGTAGTATCAGCTAGGAAGCTGGGACAGGAGAATCGCTTGAACCCGGGAGGCAGAGGTTGCAATGAACCAAGATGACACCACTGCACCTGGGTGACAGACCAAGACTGTCTCAAAAAACAAACAAACAAATCCAAAAACCTGCTTTGGTTTACAAACGGCCGCAAAACAAACTTCTGAGCATAATCTTTTCTTAAAGGCATGTTTTGCATTTAAGAAAGGCTCATACATTTGTATATTTTTTCTGACATCGTTTTATTCTCAGCAATCTGAGGAGTTTGTTCCCTGGAGCCTGTTTATAATGATGCTTCAGGTTCTGCTGCGTGTCCCCTTTGGCTTTCCTCCTGAAGTGGAGAATCATTTGCACAGAGCACACCAGGTGTTACTTACATATTCTCAGACATACTAGAATATATTCACACAAACACTAAATCAAAACACAGCAAAATTAGTTATCATTGCCAGCGTGTGTAGCCCAAACTCCTTACGACAGCTCGGGATCTTTAGTGCACTGCGTTTCTGTTCTCACCGTCCACGTGACTGGATAATTTGATACTGATATTAATTGACATTTTAACTATTAGTTGGTGTTCACATAAATTATAGACCAAAATTCATCTCACTTAGTCAGCATCACGTCAACCATTTCCTTTGGCTTGGAAGATAATGACATATCCAAAGACCAGGTTCTTGGGGTTTCATGTTGCTGGCTTGGACCCAAAGAAAACTCACTCCTCTGGCCTGAGCCCCAATTTCATGCTTGGGGGCTGAAGCACATGACAGCCATTCGTCATTTCCATTTCTTTTTCTTTTCCTTTTTTTCTTCCTACGATCTGGAAACCATTTCACCAAAGGAAACTGGTCAAAACTCTTATAAAGCGTTTAAGAAACTGAAATGTATGGCTGTAGCTTTCCTAAAGAGGCCAACCCTCCTGAAGGATTCCCGGACATTCCATATGCCTTTTAAAGTGGATCTAACCAGGCTAGATATGGGCACAGTCCTCTCCGGGGTCAGCTACCAGCCCATGCACCAAAAGCAAAAGCATTCATTACCTGTTACTTTTTTTCCTTTTTTGAGACAGGATCTCACTCTGTCACCCAAGCTAGAGTGCAGTGGCACAGTCTTGGCTCACTGCAACCTCCACCTCCCAGGGTCAAGCAATTCTCCTACCTCAGCCTGCAGAGTAGCTGGGACTACAGGCACGCGCCACCACGCCTGGCTAATTTTTGTATTTTGAGTAGAGACAGGGTTTCACCATGCTGGCCAGGCAGTTCCTGAACTCCTAACCTCAAGTGATCTGCCCGCTTCAGCCTTCCAAAGTGCTGGGATTACAGATGTGAGCCACTGTGCCCGGCCCACCTGTTACCTTTCTATCCTTCCATTAGCTGTAGCATTCTCTCACGAGACACAAATGTTTTAATGTAAAATACCATCTTGCTAATTATACTTTCTGAGTGCAGTCATGGTAGCCAAGCAAAAGAGAATGTACACTTTTCTAAAATCTAGAGATCAGGAAAACAAAACGAAGGCACCTTGACTCATCCAGCTTAGAAAAAAATCAAAGAAGTAAACAGAGTTGGTTGCTATGAAGAGAGGAATACAAACTAATGAATCTCATTCAAAGATGTCACTAACAGTGTTTTTCCTCCCTCGCAGAGGGATGGCTAGTCTTCCTCTCACAATGGCAATTCAGGAGTGAGGAAGATTCTTCTGTTTACCCATTGGAAAAAATACTGTGAAAGAATTTGATGTATAGGATCCTTGGGGGACCACCTTTCTGGAATCCAGGTGTAGCTTTCTGTCCAAGATAAATCCAAATAACATTCCTAAGAAAGTTCCTGAAAGAACAGAAGCAGGTATTGAATGATAGGTGAGCAAAGGAGATGGGGAGTTCCCGAAAGAAAACAGGAAGATTTATTTATCAACAGGGGAGGTGGATATTGCTAAAATTATTGAGTTAAAACTTTGCCCTTTAGTTCACAAAGGAAGCTGGGGAGAGATATCAGAAACAGATGGCAATTTCCCAAATGGAAATGGAAGAAACCCTGGGCAAAAGAATTACAAATGTTCCAGTCTCACAGTCAGTCAAAGACTTAGACATTTTAGGAGATGGTGCAACTTCGTTGCCCTGCAGAGCTCTAAATTCTGAAGTAAAAGGAGGATGAAATGAATAGAATTAACCTATTTAAGCTTTAATATGTAATTATGATTATTATTTTTTTTTTGAGACTGGATCTTGCTCTGTCACCCAGGCTGGAGTGCAGTGGTGCCATCATGGCTCACTGCAACCTCAACCAGCACCCCACTGAGGGGTTCAAGCAATCCTCCCACTTCAGCCTCCCGAGTAGCTGGGACTACAAGCACGTGCCTTTACACACAGCTAATTTTTTGATGTTTTATAGAGATGAGGTCTCACTATGTTGCCCAGGCTGGTCTTGAACTCCTGGCCTCAGATGATCCTCCCACCTTAGCCTCCCAAAGTGCTGTGCTTACAGGCGCGAGCCACCGCACTCAGCCTAATGTATTATTATTAGATTTTAAAAATGTTTTGATGGTCTGAATGGCAGGAAAACATATGAGAGAAAAGAAAGCATTGATCACTTCTAGGTCAGTTAGTAGTGCTCATGTGGCAGTGTTGCCTCAACCTCCCAAGTTCTCTTCCTCTGTTCAAGATCTACTTCCAGACACTACCCTGCAAAGGAGTTAATGTTTGATTTTTTTTCCGGGTTCCTAGGATCAGACCCAAAGAGAGAATGCCTACAACAAACCTGCTTGCATCAGAAATTGCTGCAGGTGTTTTATGCTTACTCTTTTTCCATTAGTTTTACTTTCATTAAAATGCAAAGCATCTGGCAGGCATTCAGTGTTTGCAAAGCCCAGCGCAGGACACTGGACAGAAAAAGATGAACAGGACCAAGTTCTGTCCACAACATGCTCAGCATGTATTTGGGGAGAGAGACAAAGAAACAATCCTAAGACAAGGGGATTGATGCAATTAGGTGAGTAAAAGAAAGAGCAGAGAAAATGTAGACTCTGGTTTTGCATGAGGGAATCAGGGAAGGCCTCCCAGAAGATACAAAAGATGTGCATCAGGCCGGGTGCAGTAGCTCAGGCCTGTAGTCCCAGCACTTTAGGAAGCCGGAGCAGGCAGACTGCTTGAGCCCAGGACTTCAAGACCAGCCTGGACACCATGGCAAATATGCCATCTCTACAAAAAATACAACAACTGGCTGGATGTGGTGGTGAACACCTGCAGTCCCAGCTACTCAGGAGGCTGAGGTGGGAGGATTGCTTGAGCCTGGGAGGCAGAGGTTGCAGTGAGCCTAGATCATGCCACTGCACTCCAGCCTGAGTGACAGAGCCAGGCCTTATTTTGAAAAAAAAAAAAGAAAAAAAAGACGTGACTCAAAAAAGGAGGTGCAGGAAGAACAAGGTAGAGAACTGAATAGCAAGAAAACAACCCAACTGAAAAATGGGCAAAGAACCTAAACAGACATTTCTCAAAGGAAGACATGCAGATGGCCAACAGGTATCTGAAAAAATGTTCAGCATCACTAATCATCAGGGAAACGTAACATAAAGCCACAACGAGATATCACTCACACTTGTTAGAATGGCTGTTACCAAAAGACAAAAGATAAGTGTTGGTCAGGATGTACAGAAGAGAGAACACTTGCATGCTGTTGGTGGAAAGGTAGATGATTGTAGACGTTGTGTAAAAACAGCATAGAGGTTACTAAAACAATTAAAAATAGAACTACCATATGAAATCAACCTAAGTGTCCATCAACAAATAAATGAATAAAGAAAATGTGAGATAGATAGATGAAAGATACACTAGATAGATAGATAGATAGATAGATAGATAGATAGATAGATAGATACACACACACACAATGGAATACTATTCAGCCTTTAAAAGGAAGAAAATTCTGTCGTTTACAATAACACGCGTGAATCTTGAGAACACTGTGTTAAGTGAAATAAGCCAGGCACTGAAAGACAACAGTGTCGTGATTTTACTTATATGTGACATTCAAAATAGTCAAGCCCCATAGAAACAGAGGGTAAAATGGTGGTTACTAGAGGCTAGGGGGTGGAGGGTAGAGAGATGTTGGTCAAAAATAAAATAAAATTTCTGTTAGCGGGACTAAGCCAAGAGATCTATTGTACATCACGATGACTATAGTTAATAGTATATTGCATACTCAGAAATCGCGGAGAGAGTACATTTTAAGTGTTCCCGCTACAATGAAAACACAAGTATGTGAAGTAATGCATATGCTGAATGCGTTACCTTGATTTAGCCATTCCACAATGTATGCATATGTTGTATCAAAGCATCATGTCATACACCATAAATATATACAATTTTTGTCCAATTAAAAACTAACTAAATAAAAGAAAATAGTTCCAGTGCATATTATTAACTAATGCAGCTAGGAAAATTAACCGTATAAAAATGTTTTATGGGCCATATGCGGTGACTCACGCCTGTAATCCCAGCAGTTTGGGAGGCCGAGGCAGGTGGATCTCCTGAGGTGAGGAGTTCAAGACAAGCCTGGCCAAATAGTGAAACCCTGTCTCTACTAAAAATACAAAAATTAGCCAGGCATGGTGAGACACACCTGTAGTCCCAGCTACCGCTACTCAGGAGGCTAAGGCAAGAGAATCGCTTGAACCCAGGAGGCAGAGGTTGCAGTGAGCTGAGATCACGCCACTACACTCCAGCCTGAAAATGTTTTATGTATATCAAGCAACATTCAACTGACAGGTAACTACTGGATAAGCAATCCTGACATAATACTAGTAATAACAGCTTACATTACATACCACTTACCATGTACCAGGCGCTATTCTAAGCACTTTACATATTAACCCATGTAATCTTTACTTCAATCCTGAGAAGAGGGGTGCTTTTATCATTATTTGAATGGTGAGGAAAATTGAAGATTAGAGAGATTAAGTAATTAGCTCAAGGTCACATAAGCAACCCAGGCAGCTGGGCTCCCAGGTCTCTGGTTTTAACTATTGTATTAGACAGAATGAAAACAGGCGTGAAACAGCATGATTATTAACAGAAGAAGAAAGCTCACCTTGGCGGTTTTCTTCTCAAGATGGAGGAGAAGTCGAAGTGAATTTGGAATACAAGTCTTTGTATCTCTGGCCATCATCCATGGAAAAGCTGTTTTGGAAACGAGGCGCCCACGGAGGTGCCCCACTGCTGTCAGGGACTCAGGAAGGAAAATCCCTCTGAGCTATCCTACAGACTTAGCTAGACTAAGAAGAGAAACAGCCCACTCAAGGCGGTCACCACTGGGAGTTTGTGAATAAGGGTAAAAAGAATACCCACTTCTTAATAGAACATCAAGCCTGAAAGGACGTTACAACCAACTCCCTCCTACGGAGAATCACAGAATGAAAAGCTAAATGATAATAGAGACCTGCAGTGTAGACAGCTTCAAGGGCAATCTGACTCAGACAGCGGGATGGGGCGGAGGCTGCGCAGTGGCTGACAACAACAGAGGCTCAGCCGCCCCTCTCATTGGGCTGGCTCTCTGCTGGGTTGCCACAGGCCTATTTTTTTTGCCACACTCTTGCCCATCTCCTGCTGTGATCATCTTGTCCTACATATCATAAAATGACTCCACTGAGCTCTTTCACAGAGGCTCTGCAGCTATTCTGTGAATGGGAATTAGGACACATTGGCCATCACACGGATGCTGAAAAACACAAAAAAGAATGGACGCTTTCTCCAGCTGCACATAAGTCCTTTATCCTAATCCACTTATAGATATCCTTGCATAGTGAAAAGAATCCCAGATTAGGCTTCAATAGGCCTGGTGCACAGACTCAAGGTGATTTCAGACCAATTACGTAAGTTACATAGCCTTTTTATACCTCAGTTTCATCAGCTGTAAAATGGCAATAAAATTCCGCAACTTCTGCAAAGGGCCATAAAAGTATTATGAGAATCAAATGAAATAACACGCATGAAAGCCATTTGGAAGGGACAGATCCCTGCCCAAGGGTGAGGGGTTATTATTCCTCTACACCTGTTACTACAATGCTGCTGTGAGAAAACCCACATGCCTGCCCAGGAGCCCGCTTTGCAGACTAAGGATTAGAACACTCAATTAGTGAGCTCTGGCTGCCACACGAGATGCCACAGATCTCACAGACTGGGTGGCTGAAAGAAGAGGAATTTATTTTCTCACGGTTCTGAGGCTCAAAGTCCAAAGTCAGGGTACTATCAAGACTGGTGTCTGGTGAAGCCTCTCTTCCTGGTTGGCAAACAGCCACCTTCTCACACTGTGTCCTCAGATGGCCTTTCCTCTGTGCTTATACATCCCCGGTGTCTCTGCCTCTTTTTTTTTTTTTTTTTTTAGACAAGGTCTCACTCTATCACCCAGGCTGAAGTGCAGTGCAGGCTCAGTCACAGCCCACTGCAGCCTCGACCTCCTGGGCTCAAGCAGTACTCCTGCCTCCGCCTCCTGAGTAGCTGGGACTACAGTTGCATGCCACCATGCCCTACTAATTATTTTTTATTTTTGGTAGAAATGAGGTCTCACTATGTTGCCCAGGCTGGTCTCGAACTCCTGTGCTCAGGTGATTTTCCCATCTCAGAGTCCCAAAGTGCTGGGATTAAAAATGTGAGCTACCAGACCCAGCCTCTGCCTCTTCTTGTAAGAACACTAGTCTCATGCAATTAGAGCCCCCACTCACATAACCTCATTTAACGTTAATTACATTTTTAAAGACTCTGTCTCTAAATACAGTCACATTGGGTGTTAGGGCTTCAGCAGATGAAGTTTAGAGGGACACAACTTAGTCCCTACATGACAAACACCCAGAAGGAGGAGCCATTCGGCTGCCTCTCCTTTGCATGATTGGATGGTCTCTGCCTTATAGGGTCTACTGTTTTCTGTAACAAAGTGACCTAGCCAAGCACCAGGCTGAGATTTTATTTTATTTTATATTTTTATTTTTCTCAGAGACAGGGTCTCAATCTTGTCCCAGGCTGGAGTGCAATAGTGTGACCATAGCTCACTGCAGCCTCTAATTCCCGGGCTCAAGAAATCCTCTCTGTCAGCCTGCCAAGTAGCTAGAACTAGTAACGTGTGCCACCAAGCCTGGCTAGTTTTTCTTATTTTTTATAGAGATAAGGTCTTGCTATGTTGCTCAAGGTAATCCTGAACTCCTGGGCTCAAGCAATCCTCCTGCCTCAGCCTCCCGAAGTGCTGGGATTACAGGCATTAGCCACCATGCTGGGCTGGGATTCTATTTTGACTGTTTCTGGAACTGGAGAACTGGCTGTCACTTCAGGTATCCATTTACATAAATTAACATGCAGGAGGGTGCTGTGCTTTTTAAAAGATTTTTTTATTTCCATAGGTTTTAGGGGAACAGGTGGTATTTGGTTACATAAGTTCTTTAGCAGTGATTTGTGAGATTTTGGTGCACACATCACCCAAGCAGTATACACTGAACCCAAATTGTAGTTTTTTTATCCCTCACCCCTTTCCCCCCTTTCTGCCTGAGTCCCCAAAGTTCACTGTGTCACTCTTATGCCTTTGCATCCTCACAGCTCAGCTCCCACTTATGAGTGAGAACATACAATGTTTGGTTTTCCGTTCCTGAGTTACTTCACTTAGAATAATAGTCTCCAGTTCCATTCAGGTTGCTGCAATGCCATTAATTCATTCCTTTTTATGGCTGAGTAGTATTCCAATATATATATATATCTCTTCTATCACATGCTATATCTCATATATATATATATATATATATATATATATATATATATATGTAGAGAGAGAGAGAGAGAGAGAGAGGGCTTTTTTGGTTATTGTTGTTTCTTATTTGATTTGCACAGAACTGAGAACATGGTAGGATGTTATCTGCCCCAGGATAAACTTCATGGCTGGCTTTGAGCTCTTATGCAGGGATGGTTAAAGGAGTAAGCTAAACGTGGGCTTAGAACCCATTACTCCTGGTACTTCCTGGATCAGAAGTGTGGGCACCCTCAAAGATCAGCACCTCCAGCATGGGAACCTTTTAAGCATGAAGGCTTCTTCCAGTGGGTTCGTGACCACAGGATACAAACAAAGAAGGGATGAACAGTGCGGGTGCAGAGAAGGAACTGTTTGGATAGGTGAATGCCCCAGATTTCAAGGGATGAATGGGAAAGGAGGAGGAGGGACAGAGATCGTCCTTACAAGGACATGAGCAAGAATACTTAAATATCAATTTTTATATGACTTGTCCCCACAAGCTGGTGATTCATCAGGTATTCAGGTTGTTAAATGCTAACGATGCCAGATCTCAGGAAACAGATGGAAGAGGGAAGGAGGAGAAGCAGAGAGGAGGAATTTCTGAAGGTGATTGGGGCTTATCTCCCCAGTCTAGGTAAAGATTAATCTTACAGGTATTGATAGACACAGATTTGAGGTGGACTCTACTGAACCTATATATCCTGGGACTGGACACCCTAATCAAGGGGCACTACGGAACCTGCCAGTTGAAGGGTTGTAGCCAAATAAAGGATCCAAGATTCCAGGGCTCTCATCTCCCTTTAAACAATGTCAGCAGAGTCGGAACCCCTGTTCTAATCTTGGCCTTTTAAATCTGACCAGAGTAGTACATACTTGCTGTACCTGCTATACCAACGACATGCAGCACAAGCTGCTGTGCCTATGGCCCTAACAGACTCCATAGCGTAGAGATGCCCTTGAACTTTGCCAGTGCCTTCATGAGGGCAGTGGTTTCCTTGGATAACTCACCTGTTCACGCAAGCAGCACCTGAGCACATCCCACAGGTTCAGCGCAGAGGCTGGGCAGCAATAGCCGAGTCATCTAGCTGTTCGCGACAGAGCCTCAGGAACACAACTGTCACAGGCTCAGCATCTCCCTGGGCATGGATCTGTCATCAAAGGAGACAGCCGGAATGTGCAATGACTTAATTAGAATCCCGCGCTCCAGCCAACAGGGGCAGGTGGGTGACACGTTTGGAGACTAGCCTTGGGAAATGCCAACGAGCCTAGCATCCATGTCCAGTCTTCTAGAAGATCTCAGGCAGGCAGGGAGGCTGGACCCTGAAGGAAGCTCATCATTTCAGAAGAAAAGAATCTTCATTAAGATCTCATGCTCACAATCTCTGAATGAGCTGAGATTTATTTCAAGAACACATTTTCCCCCAGCCCTGAAATAACTGTGAACCGAACTGTGAAAAACAGACCTTGACCATATTGTTGTCACTACCAATTCACAGCAACAATCTTCAGCTTTGAATTATCACCCTCTATTTCTTTTCTGCATTGAAGGATTTGGAGATTACAAAAAAAAATCTCTAGCCAAGATGACTCAAAAAATTTCCATTTTAAAAATCTTGATCATTCTCACCCCCGCCTGCGGATCTGCGGCGTGTCACACTCCCATCAACGGCACTCACTGGTACATGCCTAATGAGAGAGGGCCGTCCCCTGGGCTTCTGGAGAGGTCTCTACAACATAACTGTGCCCTACATAATGAGAGAGAACTACCTGGGGAATTCCAGTCCTTAGCAAACCTCAGCTACAAACCAAGCTTGTTCTTTTCCATCATGTTCTAAGTCAATCTGAATGCATTACAAACCACAGAGTCGCAAATTGTATTTGATTATTTATAACCATAAAATAAATGGAATAATGTAGGTCTTGTGAATTTTTTTCAGTGACGGATAAGGCAGAAAATTCCCTTGTGGGGCTAAATGATTAATGCACGATGAATTCATAACATCCTTGCATTTGACAATCTTTCTTGAAGAAGTTGAAATCAGTTTCCAAGGTACCATATGTACAGTTTTCCAAAACTTTTAAGTTTTTCTAGCTCTGAGCTCTTAAACAAACCACAGGAGTTCAGAGAAAGATATAAATTTCGAGGAAGAAGGTATATTTCTTTACTCTGAGCAACTCATCTTCTCATAGCAAAGGCCATGAAATAGCATCCTCTCACCTGCTTGTAATTTGGTATAAAGGCAAAACAAAATAATATGCCTAGGTATCTACTTCGAAAATCATGCTGTAAGAATACCTTGAGATGAAAGCGAGTCTCATGAGTGACCATCTGTCATTGGCTTCCCGTGATTAAAGGTAGGGTACCTATGCAACTGGACAGACCACATCAAAGACTTCATTAGGCTTGCAGGGACTGTGTCATGTAGTGTCCTGAAGTTAATATACTTTCATTTGATTAAAGTCCAGACTCCTGCCAAAATAGCAATATGGAGACGGCAATGCTGTCCTCGCTCCCCTCCCCCTGGACATCTCTCTTGTTTGTGAAGCTTCTGATAACTGGACAACAAACCTCTTTGTGGGTGGTGGTGGTGGTGTCATTGCTATAGCCAGCTTGTGTTAACTGTATGCTCAGCACTGTGCCCAAACTTTCATCCATTTTATCTCATTTACTCATCACATTGAGACTGGGAGGTGGGTCTTGATGAGAAGGAAGGAGTTACATGTCCCACTGAAAGGAAGGGGCACAGCCAAGAGAATGGAGCCTGGAATCTGGAGCCCACCAAGCTAGACTGCCTTTCTTTCTTCTTTTCTTTTTCCTTTTTCCTTTTTTTTTTTTTTTTGAGACAAAGTCACCCAGCCTGGAGTGCAATGGTGCGATCTCCACTCACTGCAACCTCCGCCTCCTGGGTTCCAGTGATTCTCCTGCCTCAGCCTCCTGAGTAGCTGGGATTAGAGGCACTAGGCACCATGCCAATGTTAGCCAGGCTGGTCTCAAACTCCTGACCTCAGGTGATCTGCCTGCCTTGGCCTCCCAAAGTGCTGGGATGACAGGCGTGAGCCACCGCGCCCAGCCTAGACTACCTTTCTGTGCCGATTTCCTACTGTCCACTTCAACAAGAGGGGAAGAAACCCAAATCAGATCTGCCAGTAAGGTCATTCAAGTCTATGGCCTCAAAGGCCCTCTCCTCAACACAGAGACATGCAAAAGATACGCTGACCTGAGAAATGGTAGCTGCTATTATTTAGAGTGAAATCTAAGGGGGAAAAGACAGCTGACTTGTTTCTTTCTGTTCCTAAACCTCAACATCCTGACAAAGCAGTCTAAGTAGTTCAAGCCCTGCCCTACTCCCGTAAAGCGTTCATAATCCTATCTTATTCCCCTAAGGGTTGCAACAACCAAGATCGTACATTCTAGCAGAGGGGAAGGGGGAAACAGTACATACGAGAAGCTTGCACCCCTACAGTGCAAGAACCCTTTTCAAGAACACCTGCACTTCCACGGGCGGACATGGAAGCTGTAAGTAATTGCCTATAAAGCAAACATTAAGGCTGTGAGCCCTGCCAACACTTCCCTCTCACATGTGCAAGTGGGTTACACATAGGATGCACAACACTATTCCATCGAGAGAAATCTGTTCCATCAGCCATCCGCGCAGAGCCCTGCACATCTTCTCCCCTGAGCAGGGTTAATGACAATAACTACCCTCCCCTCAAGACGAGAATGTGTTAGAAACGTGGGACCTCTGTTAAACCTAGAATTAGGAACGGAATATCCAATGGACCTACACGAGCAGCTGTGCGTGCTGAACTCAGACAGAAAATTGGCATGAAGTTGCAGCTGAAACAAGCACGTTTGCCACAGCGCTGTGTGTACAATACCCTTTCTAAGTAGCAGCAAAACTCTGTGGTTTCACAATCAGATAGGCATCATTGTACCCCATCTGTATGCGCCTGTTTTATGGCATTCTCTGATGTTGATCTAAAGTAAACTGTCCACATTTTAATGTCTTTTCATGTGCTTTATTTTCCAGAGTGGGGACAAGAAGAAGTAACTTTTGCCTGATCCAAAACTCAGTCAGCAGGTATCCAAACACCAAAGTGCTTTCCTTTGAGCGACATTTTGTGTGGTAGGAAGACAGAAAGGTATAAAAAAGCAGCCAGGAGGCTGCAGGGATGCTGATGCCTCTAAAATTTAGACTTTTTTTCTCCTTTATTGCTAACTTTCAGAAGTAATTAGGGCACTCATTTCTAAGCTAATGTCTTCTAATGGTCACTTAATTCTGGACAAACTGCACAGTAGAATGCTTTTGAAACTAGAATTAATTGTTTAAAAGACATTATTGGGATAAGTCTGGTAAATGTAGAAAGAAAAAAAGACCTTTTACTGAGACATTAAAAATAATGAAGTTCCCTCCAGTCCCAAACCTAATACATTTTGTGGGTTTCTTTTTTTCTTTTTCTTTTCTTTCTTTTTTTTTTTTTTTCTGGAAGTAATTGGCCAGGGAATGAAGCAAGACCAGAGACCTCTCCACCTGTTTAGGGGCGTTCAGTGATGTTCCCTACCATCATATCAGATCAGACCTACTAAGAAAGAGAAAATACATAGCTAAGATGGGCCTTGCTGCAATTATTTTTCTCTTTTATTTCAAAACACATCCATCTAATCCCTGCTGTGCTCAGAGTTCTTGAGAAAGCTGTACAAGGTACAAAGGGCAGGAAGTAGCCGTCCCCTGAGGCTCACTGTCTATTGAGTGACAAAGGCACATAAATAGCAAGGAACGCCAAGGCGTATGCTATAATAGAAGCACTGCTAAGATTCTATAAGAGTCAATAAAGTGAGGGCATTTTGAATGGAAAAAAACTATGAAGGCTTAAACCCTTTAAGTGCATTTAGGCCCCCAGTAGTTCAGTAGAAAAAGGAAGTGACCATGCCTGGCACAAGGACAGTGAGACTGAAGCCACAAACGTATAAAAATTAGCACGGAGCACTATTTATTTAGAGTGAAATCTAAGGGGGAAAAGATAGCTGACTTGTTTCTTTCTGTTCCTAAACCTCAACATCCTGACAAAGCAGTCTAAGTAGTTCAAGCCCTGCCCTACTCCCGTAAAGCATTCATAATCCTATCTTATTCCCCTAAGGGTTGCAACAACCAAGATCGTACATTCTAGCAGAGGGGAACGTTTTGGGAACGAAAGAGGGGCAGCAGCATCACGGAATACGAGGTCAGACTGTGGTCATGCCAAAGAAAGTTCCAGATACTTCAGGAAGAGTTGGGACTTTGAACGGTTTTGAGTAGGACACCACCATAAAGTGTTGAGTTCAAGTTGGTGTGTTGAGTTCCTCTGTTTGCCCTGGGAGTGATCAGGCAGGCACAATGGAAGCATGGTGAGGAAAAGGAAGGAAGAATCACTGGGGGAGAAAGATAGAAAGGCAGCGCCAGGATCGCCAATCGCACACATTTCTGTTTTGCCGTCTTGGCTGGAGCAAGCCTGTTCGTTCTCCTTTATTTCCTTTCTCGTTTCCTCTTTATTGTTAAGTGTTGACTTTCTTGTCTCTTTAACATCATGACAATATTTCAACATCACCTCCAAACTGAGTCACCAGAGCTGACTTCCATCCTGAGCTTTCACCCCAAACCTTTGCACACCTGCTAGACACGTGAAGAGGGATGTTCTATTGATCCTCAAACCCGACAGCCAAGTTGAATTGATGTTCCATGAGGTCCCTGATTTTCTTCCATCTTATCACGTAAAACCACCTCCATCCTCCAAATCACAGAGTACAATGACAAAGTCATTTTAGACCGTGCTTTCTCTCAACTCATCAATATAAAATATGTTGTCTAATGCTATTACAAAACCTCTTTTAATATCTATACATCTATCTGGTTCATTTCGTCTCCTCTAGCCTAGATCGATTTCAAGTCTATCTGCTTGATTTACCCCCTAAACTCTCACAATAGTTTCTGTCTTGGTTTCCTTGTCTCCAGTCTCTTCCCTCACTAATTTCTCTCTCACTACACAGCCTAAAACACAAATCGGATGGTGTAAGGCTCTTCCTCACAAGCCTCAGATGTCTTCCCATTGGCTATGCAATGAAGTCAACCACCTGAGTGAGTAGCATCCAAGTCTTGAATGAGTGGCCAAAACCTCCAACCAATCTCTTCATGCTTTCTGGATCCTCCATTCCCCAAACACACTCAATGTCTTGCCTCTACCTACATCTTTCTCTCCGAGTTTGCCTATTGAAATTCTGTGTTTTTCAAGCCTTAGCTCAGATGTTGCCTCTTCCACAAAACCTTTCTGTCTTCCCCATTCCAAGGCCAATCACTACTTCCTCTTTTCATACACACAATTATTTAATAGTAGTATTTCTGTCTATTATTTACCACTTTCTATATGTTTTATCTTCTCAATTATAAGTTCCTTGAGTACGGGAGACATGTCACATTCATCAATATATTCCGTGATAACTAGCATAGAATTTTGCAAGTAATAGGCTCTGAAAGAATACATGCCAGTTTGGTTTATTGTTAATTTTGTTCTCAGGCATTAAAATTACTAGGATTGTAGGTTTCCTGACGGATATTCAGATCTACCTATCAAAAGGGAAAGTGTTTGCAAGTAATTTCAGCCTTAAATTTCCAATGGTCAATCAAATATATGTGAGGTCCTAAGTATTCATTTCATTAATAGTTTATTTAGTTACTCATTAAAAATATTTACCCAGCATTTACTTTGCTCCTGGTACTGCTCTAGATGCTACAGATCAGGTAATAAATAAGACTAGTATGGTTTAACTTCATCTAGTTTGCATTCTAATAAGGAAACTGACGTTTTTTTAAGTAATGCATTAAAACAAGTTTATATAGAAATACAAGGTGGAAGCTGGGTACCGTGGCTTATGCCTATAATCCCAGCACTTTGGGAGGCCAAGGCAGGTGGATCACCTGAGGTCAGGAGTTCAAGACCAGCCTGGCCAACATGGCGAAACCTTGTCTCTACTGAAAATCCAAAACTTTGCTGAATGTGGTGGTGCGTGCCTGTAATCCCAGTCTCTTGGAGGCTGAGGCAGGAGAATCACTTGATCCCAGGAGGCAGAGGTTGCAGTGAGCTGAGATGGCACCATTTCACTGCAGCCTGGGCGACAAGGGCCAAACTCCATCTCAAAAAACAAGAAAAGAAATACAAGGTGGACAAAGAAGATAATAATAGGACACAGAGTTACTTGGATGATCAGGGAAAGGCTCTGTACGGAGATGACATTTCAGCTGATAGGCTATTCCATCACTCTATAAAGGGATCACACGGTCATCTGCTGTTTGTGATTAGGCATTCAATCTATACCAGATCCCAGGGACCTCAGTATCCTCCTCTTCCTCCTCCTCTTCTTCCTTCTCTTCCACCTCCTCCTTCTTCTTCCTTGTCTCTAAGTGAGTTCTTGGGTCACAAGCAGTGGTGTATGGTAGGCTATGATGATGCTTCCCTCTTCAAGATGGAAATCCTGCCACCAGATGACTACTGTGTACTCACACCCGCCGCGGGGATGTAATACGATATCAAAATTTCAAGACTGCTCGCTGCTGCTGATGAGGCTCTTGAGACGGCAGCATCCAGATAAACTTCACTGACTAGAAGTCCAAGCTGTTGAAGCTATCCTCAGCCTCCATCTTTCCTGCCATGCTCCCTTTGGTCAAGAGCCCATGAAGGACACTGAAATCGTCGGGCAATGAGGTTTAACTAATAAGCAGGATGATGCTCTTCTCAACAACCTAATAACTGAGGCATATTTCTGTCGTGGAATCCTTTTGGTGAACATTCATATCAGGAGCAAATATCTCACTCTGGATCCACTCCAATAAGTCCATCTACATGTTTCCCTTCAAATTTCTTTGTCAACAGTCCTCTAATATTTTTCCCTGCACGTATCCACTATAGAGCCACACCACGAACCACTGCACATGCCCTGGAATAGATTCTTATCTCAGGTTCTCTCTTCTTTCTGACAGTGTAGTTATGAGATATTCTACCCAAAGTTATTTGTACTGGAAAGATGTTCTTTTTCCACTCCCCTCAGGACCACCTGTGATAAATGCAGCTGTAATAACACAGCAGTTCATTTCCAGCGGGACCAGCACACTCATACAAAGCAAGAGCCATCTGTAAACCAGGCTTAAAAATTCTTCCTCTGTAGCCATCTTTTCCTAGGGACCTCCAATCAGGTACGAAAGCAGATTAAAGAGGCCGTGGTGGTGAGGTAGGAATAGACATACTGGGAAGGTCAGCTATGTGCTTATGGAACTGACTTGTGCCTTCACAATCTGCTTGGTCCCTGTCTCATAAACCCTATTTTTATAAGATGAAGACACACTGGGCATGCCAGATTGTATGGCAATCACGATCCGACAACCCTTATTCATGACGGGTAACATGAATCATGCAGTCACCTGCTGTTTGTGATCAGACATTCAATCTATACCAGATCCCAGTATTTAAAAACAACAAAAACAAAAAAACTGTTTCTTAAAAGGAGCATGAGGGCTTTGGGCCATTATTAAGTAAAATAAGGATAAATATTTGCTAAAGAAGGCAAAATTCTAGTGATTTTCCGTTTGATGGTACCAGAATTTCATGTAGTATTCCCATTTTCCAAGACACTTAAAGCTAGGCCTTGAGGACTGAGTAGTAAAATTGCTTGTCCTCCAGATTCCTTTGGCCAACCTCCTTCTCTAGTCCCTGCTCAGGCCTTTCAGTTCACCTTATAAGTGGGTTAGAGAGGAACACACAAATATTTCATATACAGTGGACCCTCACTTATTCATGGTTTTGCCTTCTGCGGTTTCAGTTACCCACAGTCAACTATGGTCAGAAAATATTAAATGAAAACTTGCAGAAATAAATAATTCATGAGTTTTAAATTGTGTGCCATTCTAAGCAGCATGATGACATCTTGGGCTGTCCTGCTCCACTCCATCCAGGACATGAATCCTCCCTTCTCCCAGCGTCTCCATGCTGTCTAAGCTACCCACCCATGAGTCACTTAGGAACTGCCTTGGTTATCAGATCAACTGTTGTGGTATCGTAGCGCTGTGTTCAAGTAATCCTTATTTTACTTAATCATGGCCCAAAGCACAAGAGTACTAATGCTGGAAATTCAGATATGCCAAAGAGAAGCTATAAAGCACTTCCCTTAAATAGAAAAATGAAAGTTCTTGACTTGAGGAGGAAAGAAAAAAAATCGCACACTGAGGTTGCTAAGATCTGTAGTAAGAACAAGTCTTCTATCTGTGGAATTGTGAAGAAGGAAATCGAAATTTGTACTAGTTTTACTGTCACACCTCGAACTGCAGAAGTTATAGTCACAGTGCATGATAAGTGCTTAGTTAAGATGGAAAAGGCATAAAATTTGTGGGTGGAAGACACGAACAGAAAGGTGTTCCACTTGATGGCAATCTGGTTTGGCACTATCCGTGGTTTCAGGCATCCACTGGGGGTCTTGGAATATATTTTTAATGGGCAAGGGGGCACTGCTAAAATACCTCCGAAATCTGGAGAGACTACCTCTTAGTGGCATGGAACGCAAGGTACTCTGCTTTGTCAGGTGCAGTACCCATAATGCTGCTAAGGTAGTTGTGCCCTATATTTTCATGGAATTTATGGTAGAACCTCTTGTTTGTTTGTGTCTTATTGATGCATCTAGATCTACTACTTTCATTGCAGCAAAAACACTACAGACTTACTGAACTAGCACGATGCTGTGTGGGATGGAGAGACGATCAATCTCTCTGGCCCATATTGTGGCCCAGAGTCAGAGGTAAAACAATAACTTCTGACAAATTTGTAATCCCTTCCAGATGAAAGCAAATAAATTCTAGTGTTCTTTGTTTAATGAGACTCAGAAAAAGTATTTTTTTTTTACTTCATACTGTATACCAGGTGCCAGGGATGCACTAATTTGCTTTAGTAAGGAAATCACATCTGAAACAGCAACTAAAATGAAAGTCGCTGTTTGATTAATCTAACAATAATATATTATGCTCCAAGACCCATCAACAAGTCACAGTGGAACATGAAACTAGAATGTTATAAAAATCACTATGCCTGTGCATTTTTCAAGTCTCTAATTATGCAAGATTGCTTTTGTAACACTATTTTGGTAAAGAGGGAGATATCCAGGGACATTCACTTGGTCTCCGTCTTCCCTTCACAGATCTGGGAGCTGGTGTGCATGGATTCTGTCTGTTGTCGATGTTACCTATCTTAACATGACGTGTTTAGACTGGGGGAAAACACAATGGGATAGGTCTAGAATTCCACTGAGTATAACAAGGCAGACTGGAGTCAAAAGCCAGTTTAACTCTCACATGACTTACTGCTTTTCATCATCCTTTGATAGCTTCTTATTTTCCTTCAGCATCTCTAATTGTCAGAGTACGAAGTGTATCAGGGTTTTGGTTGGTGTTCATCCCTCCTCTCTTTTCTTTTTTGTTTGTTTGTTTGTTTGTTTTTGAGATGGAGTCTCACTCTTGCCCAGGCTGGAGTGGTGCGATCCTGGCTTGCTGCAACCTCCGCCTCCTGGGTTCAAGCAATTTTCATGCCTCAGCCTCCTGAGTAACTGGGCCTACAGGCACATGCCACCACACCTGGCTAATTCTTGTATTTTCAGTAGAGACAGGGTTTCACCATGTTGGCCAGGCTGGTCTAAAACTCCTGATCTCAGGTGATCTGTCCGCTTCAGCCTCCCAAAGGGCTGGGATTACGGGAATGAGCCACTGTGTCCAGCCCAATCTTCTCTTTTCTATGTATACTTTCTCATTGGGTTATCTTACCCAATCCATGACTCTCAATAACATATGTATACATATAACACATATACACACATGTATATGTATGTACGTGTATACACCTACATGCACACACACGCCTGAACTTCTCCCTGAGCTCATGTATTCTCCTGGCTACTAATCATCTCCATTTGGATGTGAATAAGCATCTTAAACTGATAAAAGAGATCAGGTCATTTCTGTTCTCCATTCAGCACACTTGTTCTTTCCCAAGCAAGACTTCTGCCATCTATCTAGTTTCTCAGACTAGAAATCTTGATTTTATCCTTCATTCCACACCTATGGAATAAATGATTTCATTCATCCATAAGCTTTATAGATTCCACCTATGGAGTGTACCCCAAATTTGATTACATTCCACAATCACTACCCCTGTGACACTTGTCTAGACCACCATCATCTCTTCTTTGACTAACATAACAGGCTCATAAACAGTTTTCAGTTTCCACCATTTTTTGGTGTGTTACTCTACCCAGAACTAAAGGTAATTTTTCTGAACATAAATCAAATCATGTCACTCCTGTGCCTAAAATACTCAAATGGCTTTTCACTCCAACCAGAATGAAATCCAAACTCTTTATTGTAGCCTATAAGATTTTCCTGGTTCCTGCCTGATTCTCACATCAATTCTTTCTGTTTTCCCCCATCTTCAGTATACTGCAGTCTACACTGGCCTCATTTTTCTCCCTGAAGACTATGATGCATTTGTTTCATCTCAGGATCCTGTTTTCTTTGTTTGGAGCTCTCTTCTATGACTATCTCTTCTTCATAATTCGAGCCACTGGATTCAGGACGCGACAGCTATCTTTAAGTCACTCTTCACTATCTTCCTTCTTTTGTCCTTTTTAGAGCATCTGTGAGTCTTGAAAATAATTTATTTGTTTATTTATTACCTCTCTCCCCTAGAGTAGTTTTACCAGGATTCCATCTTGCTCATCTCTATAGTCTCTGCATTTAGAACCATTTTATCAGACAGTAGTTGGTCAATAAATATTCGTCAACTGAATTATTGACCCTCTACAATTCTTCCCTTTGTTTGATGGGCTGCAGTATTATTTGGGGCACCAGAAACTAATGTTAACTCAACCCAAGGTTTAATGACCAGTGGAACAGCTGGATATTTCCGCTGCTTCCGTATGTGGTTACTCTAATTAAAGTCTTGTGCTTCCTTGAGGAAAGCGAGAAGGATATTTTATTGTCCCTACTGGTGATTGTATTGCAGGGTCTTCAAGGATTCTGCCTTTTCCCTTCATTTAAACATTTCCAGAATGAGCACAGTTCTGGGAATAGGATGAGGAGCTTTTACATCTTTCAATGTGGTTCAACAGGCCTCTCTCCATGAATCCTAAAGTTCTGTTTCTACTTAACAGAAATAGAATTTTTAATATAAAGGAGGACTTAGAGGAATCTGTCTCTTTCTCCTCTCCCCCCTCAGTCTTAGGGTCCATCCTCAATTGATGACTGTTGTACGTCCCAGGCAGGACCTATAGGCTATCACGCTCACCCTCCTCACTTCGCCTCTGACCATCATCCACTGCTGGGTGATCTCTTCCACCCCAGAATCCTTCTGGCCACACTGAAATGAAGGATCATATTTTCACTTTAGGACTCACAGAAGACACTAATGTTTTTCAAAGATGATAGTACCATTTCAACAGCACGTTTCTCAAGTCCTTAATGAATGAAGACCTTTTAGACCCTCTCAGAGGAGAAGAAAAGAATAAGACAAATTACAAGAATAAATTTACTCCAGCAATTCCAAATCTGAAGAACTTGAACTCCCGCTTTTTATTTTACCAATGTATATCCCATCTCAACTGCATTTAACATAATCCCCTGTTGAATCTAATTGAGAAAGCAATTATGTCACCACCAGGGCTTAAATTAAGTCACTAGAGAAAGCATCGTCTTACCTCTCACTAAGCTTATACAGTGGTGAGTGCTTACCCACGTGGAAAGGGAGATTCAGATTCTAGGCAGGTAAAAAATGACAAATATAAACTATGCGATTTGTGGATTTTATGTGAATTGCAATGAAAAGCTAATGGCATATTTTAAACAGGGGTGAGGGAGAAAATATATACTATGTGGAAGACGGATTATTGAGGGAAAAGGGTAAAAGCAGGAAGTTAGTTGTGGGGAAAATGGCAGCTGTCTAGGTGAGAAAGGATGGTGGCTTGGTCTAAGAAGACATCCAATGAGGTGGTGGAAAGAGGTAAGGCTAGAAATATATTTTGGTCGTAGAGCTGCCTAGACTTGTTCTTTGAAGATAGGCAGGTAATAAAGAGAGAAAGATCAAGAACAGTACCTAGATTTTTGGCGTAGTGCCAGTAATCAAGGCAGCAAAAGCTTGTGCATTGTGGGAAGTGAAAAGAGCATTCCCACTCTGCCTGGAAGCTTCCAGTCACCTTGTGTCTCTCAACAGACACCTGTACACAGCTAACAAAACATGGTCAATTCCAAGCAGTGACTGAGGTCATCATAGTTACAAGGGAGGAGTTTTGGCTACGATCTGAGAGTGGGGAAGGGCTTCACAGAAGAGCTAGAACCAGGAGGGGAAAGAGCAGGACTTCAACTAAGAAGGAAGGCAAGTCGGTATCTAGCCTCAGGGAGGAGATGACCTACACAGGGCCAGTGCACCCAGTTGTGCACTGCACAACTCCACAGGGTGGCATTCACATGGGCTGTGTGTGAGGCCAGGCTTGGAGAATGCCAGGCACAGTGTTGGGATAGTAAATAAACCAGAGTCGTCAAATCAAAAATAAAGTTAAAGAAGTCTGGCGGAGTTAGAAAGTTAAATAATTCCAGAATACAGCCATTAAAACAATCATTTTTAGGCAAATTTGAATGATCCTTAGACCACAGAATCCAACAAGCATGGGAAAGAGCAGGCATTCTAAGTCTCCCAACTGCCCTGTTACCTAATTATCAAATATTAGCTCCTGGAAGCTCCGGTGGCAGAGGAGCCATCACATTTTTTTATGAGAAGTTTTCTTTCATCCGTTAAGGTGAGACAGATGAATCCTCCAGTTCTTGTTCCAAGAAAGCACTTTAACTGCTGAGACTAGACTTGGTTTCATCAATAAATGAGCTGTTAAAATTGATTTCTTCTCATCGACAGGCACTTCATTCACAAATACACTCTACCACGTGGAGACCATTTCAGCCCACAATTTGGGTTGTTCCAAATGGAGCTCTTTCATTGCAAGAATGCCTTTCAGAACCCTTATTGGTGTTGTCACTGTGTGAAATCCTATTTTTCCACATATTCACAGTACCTCCAACTCGGATGTCAGTTAGGATTTCCCGGCTTTTTCATCTTTAGAAACAATACTTTTGTATATACAAAGCACTTTATTCCTGTCACGGCCCCCAGTGAACTATTTGGGAAGGATAAGGACCACTTAAGGAAAGATGCCTGTGATTGCCTTTTCTGAGTCTCACGGTAAAATTATTCCACGTGGTACATGGGCAAGGGAACATTTACTATATCACTGCCATTTTCAGAGAAATTAACAACAACAACAACGCAAAAAGACGCAACTAGAATACCATTGGTCATATTTTTGGAAATCAGGAAATTGTACAAAAACATTGCTTTAGAAAAATATGTTGTGTGGCGAATTATGTCTTATTTGACAGACAAGCAATGACAATAAATTAATAAGCTAGCACGGGGCTGGGAGACCTCTAGAGTGGGAGATGCCTTGTGGACAATGCTTCGATGTCTCATTTTTTCCTATCTATTTTGTTTCCTTCTGTGATTCAAAGAGGGAACATGTAACAGTGCACAGATTCAGTGGTGAGCACGTTTAAAATGGTATCTGGGATCAATGCATTGTGAACTAAATATGAATTTGAATAGTGTTCTGAAACTCCCTGACAAGAATGACTGAAATTACTGAATTAAGATTGTTAAAGCTTTTTCATGAGGGCAGGACCCTGGACTCTGCAAACTCCTCCCTGCCAGAGCAAACAGTGTGAGCTGATGGTTCCCCCTGACAGTCAGAGGTGGTCACCCCCTTCGCTCTACTTCTACTCGCAGAAAGCATTCCCTATTTGTCTGTGGCGAGTTCCATATGTTTCTTGTGGCATCTGCTAGCATTTCCACTTAAAATAAAAAAGATTGTTTTAATTTGCAACCATATCTGTTCCCATTTGGGGATGTAAGCCATTTTGCAATGCTTTGTCCTTGAAGATTGTGATTTGTTTTGGTTCCACATGCAATATCTTGTGTTTTTCTTCTAATGCCTTTTTTGAAGAAATATTTGAAAACAGGGGAGGAGGAGCAGCTGCAGCTCAAGCGCTGTGGTAGACATTAGACACTGCAAGGCGCTTGTATTCTTCACCTTTTGCTTTTTGTCAAACTTCGCAGTAAGGAGGGAAGGGCAGCTTTTGTTTCTTAGACAATCAGAAGGAAAGAAAAAATTGATTATTCCTTGCAGATTATGGGTGGTCAGCAATTATGTAAAAATGGGACAAACATTCAGAAGGGCCAAACTATTCTATCAGCACAGCTGCACAATGACAACCATATGCTCTGGCCTGAGGGGTTAACTATTACATTGAAACTGATTAGAGTAGTTTATCTTCCTGGGAAATGATTCCATTTAGACTGATCAAGACCAGCATTAGGTGAACATCAATGGGTTAAGATTTTGCTTTACATCCTTCCAACTGCTTTTAGAACAATATCCTGGTTAAAACAATTAACAATTCAATCAGACCTAAATTCACGTAGTGACCTTAAGCAAGTGTCTTAATCGCATGAGTTCTAGGCAGCTGTAAGGAATTGGAGGAAATTAGAAGGCAGGAAACTGTTCACGGAAGGTTTCCATCTCCCTGCTGCACTGTAGTAGAGACACAGAGCCCTTGATACATTAGACTAATGGTTCTCAGTGGATGCAGGAGATTAACTGTTATCTAGACAGATTTTTCAGATACCTACCAGACCTCTGCATTTGCTGTCTTCAATGCTGATGTCTTTTTGTTTGATGAAGCCAATATGTATGTGTGTGTCCGGACCAGTTTTTTTTTT
This sequence comes from Cacajao melanocephalus, assembly GCA_963573385.1. Taxonomy (NCBI): domain Eukaryota; kingdom Metazoa; phylum Chordata; class Mammalia; order Primates; family Pitheciidae; genus Cacajao; species Cacajao melanocephalus. The sequence continues at coordinate 142,486 of CAUYLG010071852.1, forward strand.
TTCTCCAGAATGATGAAATTCATGAGTGGGCCAAAACAAAAAGCAGCTTCTTTTCTCATCGATTGATTCACTGACTCATTCATTCATTCCATGACATACATTCAGACTATATCCCAATACCTATTGTTTTAGGTATTGGATTATAGTGGTAAGCAAGACATATAAAGGCACTAAATAAATGATATGTATGTAGGTTTATCCTGAACCTAAGCTACGACATGAAAAAGGATGGCAACAATCTCTAAAATAATCAGTGTCATACGGAAGTGGTAAAATAATGATCGTATTTCTTGTTAATCTTCACACCTTACGCTTGCATAGCAATTTAATGTTTATTTCAATTGTTCTGAACTCTGATCATGGTGTAGGGCCACTTGCCTACATTATATTCATGAGCATACAATGACTCACCTAGCTAATTCTTATCCGTGTATGTGTGTGCTATTCCTGTGGAAATTACCAATCTCATGAAGGCAAGTACTGTGTCTTTCATTTTTTCACCTTTCGTAGTGAGGTGCTCAGTTCAAAGCAAGTACTAAAATCCTGGCCCTGCATACCATCTGGATATTTGTTCCTTCCAACTTTCATGTTGAAATTTGACCGCTGGTGTTGGACATGGGGCCTGGTGGGAGGTATTTGTGTTATGGGACTGGGTCCCTCACGAATGGCTTGTTGCCATCTCTGCTCTATAAGTTCCCATGAGAACTGATTGTTAAAAAGGGCCTGGCACCGCCTCCTTTTTCTTTTTCTCCTCTCTTGCTATGTGACACCTGCTCCCCCTTTGCCTTCCACCATGATGAGAAGATCTCTGAGGGCCTCACCAGTAGCAGACACTGGCACCATGCTTCTTGTACAGCCTGTAGAACTGTGAGCCAAATAAACGTCTTTTCTTTATAAGGTACCCAGCCTGAGTACTCTTTTATAGCAAGCTGTCCAACCCACGGCCCACAGGTCACATGCAGCCCAGACCAGCTTTGAATACAGCCCAACACAAATTCGTAAACTTTCTTAAAGCATTGTGAGATTTTTTTTGTGATTTTTTTTTTAGCTATTGTTATTATTAGTGTATTTTGTGTACAGTCTAAGACAATTCTTCCAGTGTAGTGAAGGGAAGCCAAAAGATTGAACACCCCTGTTTTATAGCCACACAAAATAGACAAAGACATCTCCCATTTACATAGGCCTGAATCGTTTTCAAATACGTTATATAGATTATCTATTTTTATTTTTATATTTTGTTTAGGGATTTTTGTTTTAATTTTTTTCTTCTTTTTTTCTTTTCTTTTCTTGTTTATGAATTTTTAATATGAGAAATGAGAAGTCCAAAAGAGATACATTATTTCTTTATTCAAGATCACGTAATTAGCTAGGAACAAAGCCTCTTTTTTATTTTATTTATTTATTTCTGGTCTAATGTTTATTTTCACCGTGTTACATGCATGTCAGATTTTTCAGGCTTATGATATGTAAGATATGTACCAAATATCTATTTATATACTATGAGGAATAAACTCAATTTGGGGAATTGGCGTGAAAACAGAGAAAATGAGCTGGCTTGATCCACACATCAAGCTGCTTCTCATCAGGCAACGTGGATGGTTGACAGACATGGGAGAAGAGGCAGAGATCTGACTGCACAAGAGCTGCAAACAATGCACTCAGGGCGTCCTTACTAAGCCGTAGGCACAAGGAATTTAAATGGCAAGCAAGTTCTACCATCAAAGAATGTATTTCAGGGTGTGGCAGCAAACAGTGCTGTGAAAAATAATAGAGTCCAAGTGAAGAAGCTACCCCCGCCTGCAATCCAGCCGTGCTCCTTATGCCTTCTCTGGCTTTTCCAAAAATGAAATGTCAATACCACTCTAGGGTTTTCATCTTAATTCATGCTAGAAGCCCTCAAGGCTTGTCATAGAATATGTCAGTATATCTCCAGAGCATGCAGTCTGGGTCTGATTATCAAGCAAGAGGTGTAAAAACAGTTTTAGCTTCTACCAACCCAAGAACTCACAATGGAAGATAGAACACAAACTGATTATGTTTCTACTGTTTCTGAACAACCCAAAGTTCCAACTAGACTCAGCCGTATTTGTTGGCAAATGCACACATAGGAAATTACTCCGGGATTCAGGTTTTGCTTCTCTTCAATTTGACAGCAAGCATCAAACAGCAGCAATGTCAGCCATGGGACATAACTTTTATGCCAATTTCAGCTATGCCCTACAAAGTTTTCTTTTTCTCTGGAATCTATAAGGTCACAAAGACCTTCTCAACTTCAATAGCATAGCTTAAATGTACAAATTAAAATTCCATTTCCTACATCCCTTCCATTCATAAGAAGCAATTAAAGTAGAGTATCTAATATGCTCTAGGATGCTGGCGAGGGCATTAGTCTTCATATGCCTCAATGGGCTATGCCAAAATATCTCTTTCATTTATTAAAGCCATTTGCGATTGCCACTGACATTGAGCTGAATGGCATCCCAAGGCCAAATTTGTTTATTCATCCACTTGTTTTAAAAAAATAAAGACCACTAGAGGAAACATTGATTGATTAACCTGTAGCAGTTCCTTACATTAAGCATCTTTGTCTGTGTGTTGAAACAAACTATACAGTAAGCCTCTGTAGAATACATAAAGCTGTGCCAGCAGCCACGGGGACATGATTCTATGGTTTCAGCCTTCTGTTCAGTTAGATTTTGATTCCCTAACTCATGCAGCCTCAGAAATCATTGGATACCATCAAGCTGGGCTGCCTTGGAAGGAATAGGAACCCACCTGCCCATCCTCCCTGTGCTGCTTGTCTTTGCAGGCTAGGACACAGAGGAGGCATCTATAATGAGATGCGGGCCCAGGGAAGAAGATTTATGGTTTTACTGTGCTGAAGGCAAGAAAATGTATACTGATTTTTCTGTTTTACAGGCCCTTTCACACACACACACACACACACACACACACATATTGCAGGCCCTTTTACATATGTAATATGTGGAATATATAATATAAAATATACATATAATATATATTTAGACAGGGTCTCGCTTCATTGCCTGTGCTGGAGTGCCGTGACGGTCTCGAACTCCTGACCTCAGATGATCAGCCCGCCTTGGCCTCCCAAAGTGATGGGATTACAGATGTGAACCACCGTGCCTGGCCCCTTTCACATATATTATCTTACTTATTTCTCGTAACAACCGTGTAAAATATATATTATTATTCCACTTTGCTAATGAAGAAACCAAGTCTCAGAAAGTAACTTGGCCAAAGTCATAAAGCAAGCAAGTTGCAAAGTTGAAAAGACTGAAAACTAAGTCTAGTTTACTCCAGTCTCTCTCTACTCTAACAAGTGTTATGCAAATGCATAAAAAAGCATTTATACATAGTACATTTATATACATACATCGCACCTCTAAGATAGCACCTACAACTACAATGCAAAATGTCGATAAAGAGGAGAAATGTGTGTGGTCTTCCAATCTTGTCTTGGATTGTTAGAGGGAAAAAAAATCATGTCATTGTATATTTCCTTTAGCGTCAAATGTCAGGCGATAATAAAAAAAACACTGTATTTGAGAGATGTGGTCACTCAGAGTCCTATACTTTATGGTGAGTCCCCAAAACCTTGCCTAAAGTGGAGTCCACCTGATAACTCAAGTAGAAACTGCCCAGCTTCTGAGAACCTTCAAAATGGGTCTGATGAAAACTTTTTGAAAGTTTTTTTTAATTAAAATATCCCCAAAATATTATTCATATAGACTGAGTGCATGGGTTCACACCTGTAATCCTAGCACTTTGGGAAGCTGAGGCAGAAGGATTGCTTAAGGCCAGAAGTTCAAGACCTGCCTGGACAACGTGTGAGACCCTGTCTCTACAAAAAAAAAAAATTGTTTGAAATGAACTGGGCATGGTGACATGTACCTGTGGTCCTAGCTACTTGGGAGGCTGGGGCAGGAGGATTGTTTGAACTTGGGAATTTGAGGTTGCAGTGAGTGAGCTATGATTGTGCCACTGTATTCCAGCCTGGGTAATAAAGTAAGAACTTATCTCTAAAAATGAATATTAAAAATTAAGAAATATTCATTCTATAGGAAATCTACTAGTTTTATGTCTTAAGAAGAGTGATCGTGTCTAATTTACCTTTAAATTCTCAGTGTATCTCAGTGTATAGTGTGCGTTTATTAAGTATTAAACTGAGAGAAGGAATGTTATCCAAGAGAAACCTGCCTTTGGAGAATTGGTGCGGTGTCAGCTGGTTTGACAGGTTCATCCTCTATTGGAGGCCCACCAGCTAGGTAAATTGACAGCAAAATCACACAGTCCCGTTCCACCATGGAAGATCTTGGAGAGTGACATGTTTTTTAAAATGCACCCTACATACCAAATGCTCAGATATCAAAAAAGTGTAACTCAGTTCATGATACTCTAGCTTCTTGGCTCACAATGATTCCTCCTCAGGGAAATGACTGTAATGCCCAGATCTTTTCTTTGGAGAAAGCAGGTATGTCCCTAAAATACACCCTGTTCCCTTGGCTGAAAATAATTCATGCAAGATTGAGCCGTTGAGCAACCAAAGCTTCTCTATGGGAAATCAGAATTTTCAATCACGTTTCTCATGGAGTGGGGGGCTCTTGCAGCTGAATAATATTAGTAGCTATGCTCCAGAACTACTTATGTTGTCTTCTGGCTGAAGTCACTGGAGCTGCCCTTTTTCTTCCCTCTGAAATTTTGTTTGTTCAGTTCTTTTTGGATCTTATGATATAACCCACTGTCCTTCCAATAAATTCCTGTTCTTGCTTGAGTTACTCAGAGTGGGTTTCCATGACCTGCAACCAAACAACACTTAAATGATTCAGAAGCATGCATGGACGCCTCCAGGAATTGCTGTAGCCAGAACTAAGCAAGTTGAATTGAGAAAGAAGACAAATGCGCAAGGTTAGGTGTAGGAAAGAAGAAACATTTTTAAAGTACGACAGAGTAGGAAAAACATTCCAAAGTAAAGGAGTGACCCAGGTGAAATGTAGAAAATTGAGAGTCAGTGGGTCCATGAAGAATGGGGAGCAGAGCCCCCTGGCTGGAGAAACACAGACTCATGCCAACACTGAGGAAAAGTTTCAATGATGGAGGAGGCTGGCCAGATATTTGGGTTAAATTTAAGGGTATTGTTTCAGAGTTTTGGGATTTCTTTCTTGGCCTGGGTCTTTATGAAGTAACAATCCATTTCTATAGGTGGAGACCACAGTAGCTTTGTGCTGCAGTTTCACATCTCAGAACATGGCTGATTTTGCTTTATTAAGGGTTTTTTTTTTTTTTTTTTTTTGAAATGGAGTCTCACTCTGTTGCCCAGGCTAGAGTGCAGTGGCGTGATCTCAGCTCACTACAACCTCTGCCTCCCAGGTTCAAGCAATTCTCCTGTCTCAGCCTCCCAAGTGGCTGAGATTACAGGTGTCCACCACCACGCCCAGCTAATTTTTATATTTTTAGTAGAGATAGGGTTTCACCATGTTGGCCAGGATGATCTCAATTTCCTGACCTAAGGTGATCCCCCTGCCTCAGCCTCCCAAAGTGCTGCGATTATAGATGTAAGCCACCACGCCTGACCTATGAAAGGGTATTTAATGTAGAAAGTCTTGAGCCGAACTTTAAGCTCAACAGACATTTAGGGATGAGTGGTCTCATCACTGGGTACCTGAACCCCACCTGCAACACAGTATGACCTGGCACTCTGACAGAGTCTTCCCGCAGTATAGACCCAAATCTCCAGATCCTCTCTGACGGCTGGGATGAGCCAACGACTGGGTGGAGGTGTCATGGTCAAACTCAACACCTTCCTCAACAGGAGAAGTAGACTTAAGCCATACACAAGCAAAATTCTGAGAAATGACCCAATTTTTAGTTTTCTTTTGAAAGATGCAGACCAAGCATTTTGTTTGCCTTGGGTAAAGGATGGGTTCAGCCTATCTTGGTGTCAGAACTAGGGCATGGCATCATGGTTACAGGAATCATGACTTCCCAGCCCATCAGGGATCTCATTTCTTCAGATCATCATCTGTCCACTGCTGTAGCTTCTGGGTTCAGCTCTAGTGCCATCAGCTGGAAGGGGAATAACAGGATTTTATTAATTGTACTGTTAAACTTAATGGAAGCAAACTTAGATATATTTCACGTAAGAAAGTCTTAGTTCCAAGATCCAATTTTCACCAACCAAGTTAGTAATTATCACAAACCCCACAAATTATAATCCCACATAGTTCTTTTGCCATTTTCAATCACATCTTCTATTCAATAAAGTCTTCCAATGCATCTTTTGAACCCTCCCAGTAAACTTTCTTAACCTAAGGGGCTGGAGGCCAGAAAGTAATTTTGATTGTGGTAGCTGCATTTGGCCAGTTGGATTTTATGAAATTAAAAGTTGGGATTTTATGAAATTAAAAGTTGGGAATGAAATAAAATATTGCTCACCACATTAAAAGCACTTAAAAGGATAATGCATATTTTTAAGGTGGTAACAGCCATGGTTTTTTTCCCAGTGGGTTTTCTAGGAATGTAATTTTCACCAAAGGTTAAAATTTTGTTTTACAAATTTAAGGGCTAAATAAAACATATACCCCAAACTCCAGTCCAGGCTCCATTCTGGCCTAAAAGAATTTAACTAACAGCTTTTTAATTATATAACTTCATGTTTTTTTCTGTTTGTTAGAGGCAGAAGTGGAGCACAGAAGCAGCCCCAGAAAGCCTATTCTCTGTATTTGCGAAAGTTCTTATAGTCTCCCAAGAGGGCATCAGATACGTTCTACGAAATGTCCAGTGTACTGTGGGATACTTATCCTCACCCAAACTGTATTTTTTCTAAAGGTTCATCTATTTCTAGTATCAAGTTTCACACCAGGTTTTTTCAATGACTATAGAAATGTAGCAATAATCTTTGCCTAAACCTCTGAAGAAAATATTAAGCATCTAAAGCAGAATCGTGAATAGTAATAGCTCTTACACAACCAGTACATCTTAATAACACATATTCCTCGCCACTGGCTTTCCAAAATCATTTCCATTTGGAGTTTGTCTTTTGATATTACTGCTTTGAGAACCAAAATTTCTCTGAGCTCCCCTTGTAAGATTAGTTAAAATGGACATATCATCAAAGCACAGATAAGACTAGAATTTCTTTAATATAAATGCTTGTCATGGCAACATTTTCTATAAAGTCACTGTGACACCTTGCTTTACTTCCTTAAATATTAAACAAACAAATGAGGAAAGCAAAGAGCCTCTTAGTGAAGAAAAGAAATGGTACCAGCTCCATTATTTATGGCTAAGCTATTAAGTGACTGCTTTGTGGTGGTATAAAAACAGCACTAAATAGAAACACAATGGCCAGGCAAGGTAGCTCATGCCTGTAATCCCAACACTGTAGGAGGCCAAAGCGGATGGATCGCTTGAGCCCAGGAGTTCAAGACCAGCCTGGGCAAATGGTGAAACCCCATCTCTACTGAAAATACAAAGAATTAGCCAGGCATAGTAGTGCACACCTGTAGTCCCAGCTACTTGGGAGGCTGAGGTGAGAGGACGGCTTGAGCCCAGGAGGCTGCAGTGACCTGAGATCGCACCACTGCACTCCAGTCTGGGTGACAGAGTGAGACCCTGTCTTAAAAAAAAAAAGATAAGACAAGTCTGGCATCAGTAAACCAGGTTTATTAGTAATCATCAATAAAGAAAAAAGTACTTTCTGAAGACCATTATTGCCAAATCACTGTGGGCGAGACGAAGTTAGCACTTCGAATATCTTTCCTGGGGAGCAGGAACTGACACGGGCAATGTTCATTATGAAATACATGACATATCATAAGTTATTTCTGAAGATGAAGTTGTTTCTTTAGATCAGGATAGTTGGGAAAGGATTAGAGAAGGAGAGAACGAGCTATTCAAATTTAAATATTATATGGAAAGTCAGAGAGAAATTAGAGAGGTCATAAAGAAAAATGCAAGGCCCATTTATCAGAGTGAATACACCATATGGATGCAACTGTTTACTTAACAATTTTATGTATGTGTGCATATTTAACATCTATATGTATGGGTATATATATATATATATATTTTTTTCCTTTTGTTTTTACAATTTTTATTTGAGACAGGTCTCACCATAGCCCAGGCTGTAGTGCAGTGGCGCAACCATAGCTCACTGCAATCTTGATCTTCTGGGCTCAAGCAACCTTCCCAACACAGCCTTGTGAATAGCTGAAACTGTAGGTACACGTCACCTCACCCGGCTAATTTAAAATTGTGTTTTGTAGAGACAAGGTCTCACGATGTTGTCCAAGCTGTTCTTGAACTCCTGGGCTCAAATGACCCTCCCACCTTGGGTTCCCAAAGTGCTGGGATTACAGATGTCCACCACCACACCCAGCTAATTTTTATATTTTTAATAGAGACAGGGTTTCACCATGTTGGCCAGGATGATCACATCCTGAGCCATCACACTCAGCCTTCAACAATTATATAAATGCCAGCTTTCTTCCAGTAGTGAGCTAAGTGTGTAAAAGTGAGAGCAGTCCTAGGTCTCAAGTAGCTTTCAATCAATCCAATGGCAGGAAACACACACACACGGTAAAAAGCAATATAACAGAAAACAGAGGCATGGCCAGGGCGTTAGAGAAGCACAGAGGAGGAGAAAGGTAAGTAGGGTTATTTTAGGCAGAGAGGCCCACATTGAAAAGGTACAGGGCTGTTAGAGAGCATGGTCCAGTCATGAACTCAGAGTGATGTCGTCTTTCTGGTGCACAGGGCAGATCGAGAGAAATGAGACAACTCCAGTCACAAAGGCCTTGCATTTCGTGCTCAGGATATCAGACTTCACCCAGTAGGCTATGAACACCAACAGATTTTGGAAAAGAAAGGGCTTGATCATACTTCATGTGATATAGAGGGCACTGGCAGCAGAATGAAGGCCTCAGGGTGGCTGGCCATTCTCAAGGCAGGGAAACTAGCTAGGAGACTGAGGCATAGTCAGATCTCTACAGGAGTATTGACACCGGCGTTAGAGAAGAAAGGACAGAGTCAGGGGATATTTAACTGGAATAAAAAATGGCCAGACTTTGATGACTCATCTGAGAATATCTGCTGGAGGTTAGGGCAAGGAAGCATTCTAATACGTCTGCCAAGTCTGTGGCTTGCATGGTACCACTCAGCAAAATGTGGGAGTAAAGCCTGGTGAACAAGCAGTTTGAGGAGAATGATCATGGGCTCAGGCTTGGAAACGTGGGGATGGGAGTGCCCGAGACACCCCAATGGAGAAGTCTGGTGGAGCTGGAGCATGTGACTGGAACTCAGGGGTCCTTCTCAGATGGAGACGTAGATTATAGAAACAGGTTCTGGGGCATTACACAAAGTTGTGATCACGGTTGAGATCATCCAGAAAACTGAGAGGGAGAACTGCTGGGGACGGGCCTTACCAACACTCACCCTGGGCAGAGGATGCGTCCCATGAGGAGGAAACTAAAAAGAAGCATTAAGGAAGTAGAAGGAAAACCAAGAGAGAACAGTACGGAATCCAAGAGAAGAAAGCTTCTGAAATGAAGAGACGGTCAACAGCCTAGAACCCTCTAGAGAAGCCAGGGCCTACACGTGTGAGATCTCAGAAAGCACCTGGTCCCCTCCTCCAGTGCATTTGTTAGGAAATGAAGACCAAGGGAAGTGAAGGCGCCTGCCCACAATACACCGTCAGCGAGGAAGGAGCTGCCCAGCAGGCAGATGCCCTGATGCCCTCCTGCACAGCTTCAGCTTTATCCAGCTGCACTTTTGGTTTGATTGAACCCAGACTTCACAGAAGGAAGTCGTGGGAGATAAGCCTGAGAAAGGTAGGCCAGAGCTATGCAGCAAAGTTGCCAACCTGGGGAGCTTAAATGTTATTCTGAGGACCGGGGTACTCGCTAAAGAGCTTTGAGCAGGAAAGGTATTCTAATCACAGAGATATTTGGGGAAGTTTTAGGTGGGAGTTTTCAGGGTATTGTTAATATTTTGCTCAGATAAGTCACAGATTAAGCACTCATGAGAACCCTTCTCCCCAAATAATTGTGCGTTGTAGTGAGTAAAACTCCTTAATTATATTAGAAATTAATAACCAATAAATAAGAAAAAAACTCAAAAATGAAGTCATCTATTGCTTAGGTGCATGAGACCATCTTAAAATGATCTAGAAATATAATGAAAAGGCCTGTGAGATTTGGAACCACCCCAGGTGTCATGTCCAGCTCTGGGGCCTGAGTACCCTACAGCTTCATGTATCCACGTTTTCATAACTCTGTTAGGACCAATGATTAAAGCCCTATGAGGATGTATTATTTTATATGATTTCTCCCTCTTTTTCTTTTTCCCCTGTACAAAGACATTCGTTAAAAGGATGAATGAAAAATGATCCCTGTACTTTGGAAGAATGCCTTGAGAGAGATGCCCATGCCAGGGAGCAGCTTTCCCTAACTGAGTTGCCAATCCTATTGCCAAAGGCCTTTAAACCAGAGTGACTCCATCTTGAATAGGGGCTAGGCACAATGAGGCTGAGACCTCCTGAGGTGCATTCCCAGGAAGCTAGGCATTCTAAGTCACGGGAAGAGACAGAAGGTCAGCACAAGACACAGGTCACAAAGACCTTGCCGTAAAACAGTTTGCAGTTAAGAAGTCGGTCAAAATCCACCAAAAACAAGATGGCAATGAAAGTGACCTTGGTTGTCCTCACTGCTCACTATACGCTAATTATAATACATTAGTATGCTAAAAGACACTCCCACCAGCACCACGACAGTTTACAAATGCCATGGCAACAACAGGAAGTTACCCTATATGGTTTAAAAATGGGAGGAGCCCTCAGTTCCAAGGAAATCCCCACCCTTATCTCAGAAAGCACATGAATAATCCACCCCCTGTTTAGCATATAATCAAGAAATAACCATAAAAGTAGGCAACCAGCAGCCCTCGGGGCTGCTCTGCCCGTGGAGTAGCCATTTTGTATTTTTACTTCTCTAATAAACTTGCTTTCACTTTATTCTATAGACTCACCCCGAATTTTTTCTTGCATGAGATCCAAGAACCCTCTCTTGGGGTCTGGATCAGGATCTCTTTCCGGTAACACTATGATATGGCTGCACACGTTCCCCCTGAAGCCACAGGTTGAGCTATGTCAGGGTCCAAAGACACAAGGGCCCCAGCAACTTCATCCTCTCCGTCTCTCTCTCTCCCCTCGGAGCTTCACAACTTTGAGGTTCTCAAAAGCCTAGATAACGGTTTGCCTCATAGGTGACAGTACACTGGTAGGCAGAAATTGACCTGACCCCACTGAAACCCCAAGGTCCCACGATCCCTGAAGTGTGATTCGGTGGTTCATTGCAAGACTGACATCAAGCGAGGGAACACAGAAAAATGTCACAAACAGTGCTTGAAATTGATTTGAGGGTCAGAGCAACCCGAACTTCTGACCCTGACTTTTAACCTCCTCACACCTTGCTCTCCATCTCTGCTGCTCCGATGTTAGTGCACACTCTGTGCAGAAAAGACAGCTCCACTTTACACGCACCCGGGCAGAATACTACAGTGGGACTGTTGCCGGGCAACCACAGCTAGAACACTGTGTTTGAAGAGCATTTTGAGAAAGATTACACTTGCAGGGTTGGGTTGGGTTGGTGTTTTTTTTTTTTTTTTTTTTTTAATTTTTCTTTCTTTCCTGTGGTACCTATTCCTGGATGTTGTAAATATTCATCTGAGTTTTGCATAGATGAGGGGAAACGTTATTTAAATGAGTTTGGGAGGGCAATTTGCTCAGGTGCATCACTACCCTCTTTTATGTTTTGCAGGCAGCCTGCTGCAGAAGGAGAGAAAGCGCTTTTGTGACCATTATTGACTTAGATGACAATGCTATGCTGGCTTGCTTCAGTTACATAGAACAATGGAAGCAGAAAAGAGACAGTTTAGTGAAGGCATTTAGTAAATTGTTAGTAAATGGGGAAGATACAAAAAAGCTCCAGCTAAGTCATCAGGCACGTTTCCTGGGTAATGTGGCTGCAGTTACTCTTGGCCCCCTCTAAACCCGACTCAGAGAGGAACGCTTCCTCTTCGTCTTGTTAAGTGACATCAACACATTGAAATACAGCTCTTGGCTAAACTCCGGAGAGATGACTTTGAAAGGTAAAGGGAAGAAACGCTTCCTTTCGAAAGGAATCTGGCAGCCTTTGAGCCTTTGAAACACACCCATTTCAGATGAGTCTGAGTCGGGTAAGAATTGCAAATACTTCAAAAATCATCGGGGTTAATATTTCCCCCAGCCCTGGAATATTAACATGTACACACACCCACGCACTCCCCTGGAGAGGTGTTTACTTCACAATTCACAAATGGTGAAGAGACCTTTCTGAATTTTTATCTCAGGGACTTGGGAAGCCAGCATGAAACTTGTGATTCTTCCAAATGCTTTCCCATATGCCTTAAATGCCCCCATTAAAGTTAATTTTCTCAATCCACTCGTGTTCTCTGTGTCTCGGTGACCACCTCCCTGCCTCCCTTAAGAGAACCTTTTCTTTGAGGCTTGCTGGGTCCTCTCTTGGTTATGACTTGGTCAGGACCCTGGGCACCATATGGCAGAATTCAGGGCCATACCCCCAGCCAAATACAGCAGTTGATTACAGGGCACGGTCAGTGAGGGGCTCCATCTCTTCACTCTGGGGAAGATGTCGATGGATAGAAAATTCGCCTCTGGACCATCCGACAATGTGGGCCCCAAAGCTGGTGGGTTTTCCGTCCAGAGGGCATTCACCTAGCTCACCCATCTAAAAGGATCCCCATCCTGGTGATACGGAAGTGCTGAGAAGAAAAAAGCGTGGTCCCTTTAAATGATACGGAAGTGGGAAGGGTAGTGCTGGGTAGAGGAGGGCGTGGTCCCTGGCTAGGGCTCCACCCCCACGGACCAAGGTGAGGACAGGCACTCCTGCCTTTACGTCCAACTGTTGCTTTTCCCAAGACCGCCCTGGCCGGCCACGCCCCCATCCTGGGCCTATAAAAACCCGATACCCTAGTGGGCACGCACAAGCAGCTGGACGTGGTGAGGAACACATCGTGGAAGGAGAGGCAGGCGGCTGGACCCGGAGCGGGGCACCCCGGCAGGCCAGCAGGCCACCCACCAGCAGAATGATGCAGCGTTTGGCCGCCCGAGCGGTCAGAGAAGAGTCGGGCTGCGGAGCGACCCAACTCCAGGGAAGAAACCGTCTCCCTTCTGGCTTCCGCATCTGCTGAGAGCTACTTCCTGTCAGTAAAACCTTGCAGTCATTCTCCAAGCCCAGGCGTGATCCGATTCTTTCGTTCTTGCGGCAAGAACCCTCACTACAGAAAGCCCTCTTTCCGTGCGACAAGATAGAGGGTGTGATTGAGCTAGTCAAGACAAGTCTATACACGGAACACTGAAAGGGCAAAATTAAAAGAGCACCCTGTAACACACGCCTAGTGGGGCGTCAGGAGCTGTAAACATTCACCCCAGATGCTGCTATACGCTGGGAGCCCCGCAACCTGCTGGCCTGTGCGCTCCCCTAGCGGTCTGAGCAGCGGGGCACTGAAGAAGTGAGCCACTCCTCCTGTTGCACGCCCTGCGGGGGGGACAAGGGAACCTTGCGTGTGTCACTGGCCTTTCATCCAAGATACCCTGGAGAATGGCATAAGGCTCTCCTGCACAGGAGGCCTCCGTGTGCCATAAGACTCTGTAAAACTCTTCCTGGCTCCTGGTTTTACTCAGGAATGTGAGTTAGATGTGCAGTTGCATTCTAGGGGGAAGAACAGTTAATTATCCAGCACGAAAACTGGGATAGAAGGAAGAGCAAAGACATACTGGAGAAAGAAGTCAGAAGAGAACTTAGCATCTTTCATCTTTGGAGCTGAGAACTAGGCTACAAGCAACAACTTACTCAAAATTTCAGTCTGTATACACCCTTCAAGATAGGCTGAAATGCCCACACCTTCCATATTTCCATCAAATACACTTCTATTTATTGAGAATCAGTTACGTACAAGGCACTCTTATGTTACCGGAAACAAGTTCGGTCCAGACCCCATGAGAGAGTTCTCGGACCTCACCAAAGAAAGAATTCAGGGTGAGTCCATAGAGTAAACTGAAAGCAAGTTTATTAAGAAAGTACATGAATAAAGAATGCCTACTCCATAGGCAGAGCAGCACCGTGGGCTTCTCAACAATTATATTTTTAGTTATTTTTTGATTATATGCTAAACAACGGGTGGATTATTCATGTGTTTTCTGAGAAAGGGGTGAGCAATTCCCAGAAAAGGGTTCCTCCACTTTTTAAACCATATAGGATAACTTCCTGATGTTGCCATGGCGTTTGTAAACTGTCCTGGCGATGGTGGGAGTGTCTCTTAGCGTGTTACTGTATTTTAATTTGCATATAATGAACAGTGAGGATGTCCAGAGGTCACTTTCATGGCAATCTCAGTTTTGTTGGGTTTTGGCCGGCTTCTTTACCACAGCTGTTCTATCAGCAAGGTCTTTGTGACCTCTACCTCTTAATCTCATCCTGTGACTTAGAATGCCTAACCTCCTGGGAATGCAGCCCAGTAGGTCTCAGCCTCATTTTACCCAGTCCCTATAGAAGATGGAGTTGCTCTGGTTCAAACGCTTCTGACACTAACAGGGCCTGCATAGCTATAAAAAGGGTAAAATGTGGGCTGTCTCCTCAAGATCACATTATGCAGGGATTCTCTTGGGTTAGAGAGAGAAAGTTGGCCTCAGGTGATTGTACCTGCACTCAACCAAATGCTGCAACCATAACACCCCAGCCTCCATCATGAGCAATGTCACTTCAACTCATAGAGATCATCTGACTCCAGTGAAAACACTCAAGTCTCATTGTTTTTTAATTTTTTTTGAAAAATGCCCTATGTCTTTTGATTCAAGGTTTACATCCAGGAACAACCCCTTTCTTTTGCTATACCTCTAGGCAAGGAGCATATGTCAGAAATGCCATAGCCATATTTAGACGCTGTCTGCTGTTCAGCCTCACTGAGCCCACAGCCAAGTTACCTTTTACATGGCAATTACTCATGAAATCTGAACGCCCCTGCAAATTAGTGTTAGGTTGCTTTCATTTTCCAATTAACTGCCCGCCTGCTATTATAAGATTCAAGTTAGTCATAGTCAGCCTTTTCCCCCTTCAGCCTTTAGGAAGGAAAAAAGGAAGTACCCAGCTTCTTTATGCAGAGAATAATTAAAGTGTGAAATGGTCTACCAAAGGCAACAATGAAACAATGCAGCTGTGAGGATATTCAAAGAAGAGCTAGACAAGTAAGAAAAAAAATTCCATGATACCAGCATTAGACAGACAGGTGGATGGGTTTGGATAGGCCATATGGCTTCCTTCTGTCTTGAAATGTACTGTGAGATTCTATCTTGCAAAATCCCATCAAGAACCAACTTGATTTCTAAACAGTAAATCATGGCAAAGAAAATACTGATGAACCTCAGTTATTCCAATGGCAAGTTTGTGTTTCTGGGAAGATGTTTCCAAGACCAAACTAACATACTTGTCATACAGTAAATGAGATGGCAGAGGGCAAGGTGGAAAGACGGGAGAGAAGAATTTAGTCTCGTTCTCTTTTCTCAAGAGACACGGATGTGTACTTTCCAAACTCATAGCAAAGAAAAACACTGTTCCCCACCGCAGCCTGTGGAAACAGCTGCTAGCATGTGAATCTAATGTATTGAGCGGAACGGCAGACGTGAGATGCACCAGATCATGAAAAACAGTGTCATTTCTGGAAAACATTAAAGAGTATTTTCTTCCCCTCAGGAAGACAGAGCATATGATTCCCATTCTCACATTGTGACAGAAACGCTGCATGCACTATATGTGGAGGATTGCACTCGAAATTCCAAGACACCAGGCGTGGTGGGGACCTCCGAACACGCTTCTTCAAGCCCGGTTTAATTGACACCCTGGTTGACAAGATAACGCAGTTTTGACAGCAATTCTGCACTAAAAGAGTTTCTCTCTGAATTTTCAAAGAAGAATTTCTGCTTTTAGCTTGAGAGGCAAGAAATTCACAGTCTTTCAGACCCATCGTCTGTGACGCTACTCCAGCCTGAGAATAACAGTAGGGTCACTCTGCCGTGTCAAAATCGTATTGCTCTGTTCTGGCTCTCCTCTGACCACCCATAACTGCAGAATGACCAGTCCCCTCGAGACCTCATGTTTCTTTCTAGGGAGACCCAGAGGTCATTTCTGGGGTGCTTGAGCTCTGTAAGTTACTGTTTGCCACCCACCACCACTGTCCTTTTTTTTTTATTTTTCATTTTTTATTTTTTTTTAAATTTTCCTTTCTCTCTGAATGGGAAATCACTGTCCTTTTCTCTGTTTCTCTGGCTTTTGGTCAAATGCCATCAGTGGCTGTGGACACAAAAGCTACTAGGCTACAGTGACACCTGCCAGTGGGACTGATCCTTCCACCGACGCCTAAAGGTGCTACAGCAACCATGATGGTTCTGAGAAGGTACCAGAGATCGCAGTGGCTGATGGAAATGCATCTAAAAGAAGGACCCCACGATGCACTATTCAGTGATGTATCAAAGGCACCACGAGGGCACTTTTGCTGGAAGAGTTTCATATCCCAATGATAAAGGGAGAAAGTGCCCACTGTCCACACCGGTGGCTGAGCTATCATGTAGGCCACGGCCACAACTCCTGGCATGTGTTGTTATAAGGGTCTTAGGAAAATCGCTCTTCCCTTTGTCACTCAGATCTTTACTATAGCTTCCTCTTCTTCGGACTGCTGTTTGAGCCCTTGGGAACTTGGATGAATGAAATTAGGGTGACAGATATTATGGTGGCCTTGGAAATGTGCCTCCATGAGCTTCAAGGCATGCTTTACTTAGGCTGAGACCTTGCCCCTGCCTGTCATACAGACACCTACCAGGGTCACTTCAGAAACTCTTGGGATGTGACCACCTGCAAGGCCAATCGAGACCTCATGTCACAGCTTTAAGAATTGCATAGAAGCCAGGTGTAGTGGCTCACACCTGCAATCCCAGCACTTTGGGAGGCCAAGGCAGGAGGATCACTTGAGCCCATGAGTTTAAGATATTAAAAAAAAATAATAATTGAACAGAATACTGCTTCTATATTCCCTTGAGTTTTAGTTTTATATAAGGCTATATTAAACATCCAATGAGAAAGTTAAGTAGGTGCTTTTAGATGATCACACTGCAACCAAAAGCAGAAATTATGAATCTGTAAAGTGGGATTATTTCACTTTTTCATCTCGTTGTCAATGAGACTATGGGAGAGAGTAGGGAGGTAATTCTTTCCTCCTGAGCTTGGGAAAATCAGTTTCTCTTCAATGGAGAGAAAAGCAAGTAAAATAAGACAAAAAATAGGAAAAGCCAGGAGGGTAATCAGATAGGTTTTTCAATCTTTTGACTACTCTGGCCCTAAAACTAATTTGGACTACAGCTACAAGACATTATGACAACCTGTTGGCCGGCAAAATTTAGGTCATTTAACCAATCGTTTTAGCTATATAAGGCCTAACAATTGGTTTGACCCACTTTCCCCCCCCCCATTAAAGTGTCTGATTCATAGATTTGCTTCATTGGTTGGCATATGATAAACACACACAGACTCCAGAAGGAAGTCATCACTAGTCTCAGTTTTAAAATATCCTCTCTTTTTTAATGCATGGAATACTGTAAAAGTATTTTTGTAGGTATTGCTATATGTTTTCTGTTTATTTAATCATGCATTCCATATGGCTCAAAAAAGAGCAATGATGTTTATAACCTTTCAATGAAAATGATATTCTTCTAAGCTGATAAATCTGTCATGAGTTAAACACTGGGTGAAATACAACGCTTTTATACCATCTTCCATTCAGAAAATGCAAACAGTGGGACTTTGTTCTATTTTATAGCTTGGAGGTGCTGAAACTACCCAAGACGATTGCAGTCAATATTTGTTAGAATACCAACATACAAAAGTTATCTTTCAGACCCTCAAAACCAAAAAGAGGTGTCCTGACCCACTCATCAAAAAATCAAAACCTAAATTATTACACAGCAGGGTATGCCTCGAAGCTCGAACCTACGCATTTCAGAGGGAATAAGCACTTCTGCTGAGCTATTGATAGACTCCTCAACATTTCCTTGTATCACTTTACAAAACAAAAACAGTCAGCCAATACAACCCCAGAAAGAATATCAATGTATTGCTTTCTCAGTTTCTTATGAATTCTAAGCCATTAAAGATATAATTAAAACACTTTCATGCAAAGAAGGCCCAAACTGAGGCAGCTTCTGTCCATGTGGCCTGTTACCTCGGAACCTATAATTACTCTGTTTAGCTCAGTGCATTAAATAACAATCGCCTGTTATTTGGGGACCATACTGTTTGGTGTATGTATAAAGAAGCACCCACATTAAACAATGCCTGCTTTTACAGAGTGGCAGCTCATCCTATGCTGGAAAAAGATGACAGACCAGTATGTTGTCATCTCGAGGTTGTCCCAGAATGGGAGGAGTCCAGTGATTGTAAAAACAGAAAACTCACACATTTTTATAAACTGCCTCAAAAGATAACAATAATTTAAATTCTCTTGACATGCTAGCTCATGGTCTAAAATATAAGCTTTTAGAAGACAGGGAGAGTTGAGAATAGCACAACTCTAATGATAGAGTATGGTAAGTCCCAAAAAGATTGGGAATTACTACACTAATTCATTCATTAAAAAGTAATAGCTTGGCCAGGCACAGTAGTTCACACCTGTAATCCCAGCATTTTGGGAGGCGGAGGTGGGAGGATCACCTGAGGTCGGGAGTTTGAGATCAGCCTGGCCAACATGGCAAAACCCCATCTCTACTAAAAATACAAAATTAACCTGGTGTGATGGCTCACATCTGTGATCCCAGCTACTCAGGAGGCTGAGGCAGGAGAACCACCTTAACCTGGGAGGAGGTGGAGGTTGCCGTGAGCTGAGATTGCACTACTGCACTCCAGCCTGGGCCACAGAGCAAGACTCCATCTCAAAAAAAAAAAAACAAGTAATAGCTTGATTTCGGAGGAGAGGCCTGCGTCAAACAGCAGTGGCTTCTCAAAGTTTCCATCATTTACAGTTTACACTGAGACTTGGGGTACCGTGGGTTAGGAAACTTAGTTCTACTGTCTCAGCCTGGTGTCTGATGAGTACAAAGCTTGTGGGGACAGATTTCAGATAAAGAGATCCCTCTGTGTGCATACAAAAAAAAGCAAAGAAGGCGGAGAAGAAAGAAGCTGTACAGAAATACAAGCATTTATGTCCATCCACGCCCCTTAAAACATTCAAAGTGCCAACCAGAGTGTTCCATTCATGCTAAAAACTGTGTTCAACAATTGAGATGGAAAGCCTTCAAATGTGCGTTGCATCCATCGGCTGGCACGTTTCCATTATTGGTTGAATCTTTCATTTCTCAGCTACTCTCTGATGCCTAAGTGTGAAAAAGTCAGTATGCCTGAATTGAATTTTTAGATCACTTTACGTCAACCCACATTTGTTTGTTTTCCAAATCAACAACAAATGCAACACTAAACACTTTTGGCTGCTCAGTTGTGCTGCCTTGTGCTGTAACAGAATTTGCCTCCTTGTGCTCAGGCAGCTTCGGAATGGAGCCGGCGGCACACGTAGAATCAGAATTCAATGAAGCAAATTAAATGATGCTATCCCTGCCCTCCATTTTCCCTGTAGAAAGAAGCACCAATGTTTGTTCAGGCTTCTGTGTGTTTAAATGTGTGTGTGTGTGTGCACATGTAAACGAGCATTGCCACATAGTTCAGAAACAGATAGCAAGACAATCATAAAGAAGGTGGGATAAAAAAGCAGTGTGCACATTTTGTCCAGATCATATTGCAATCCAAAGTTTAGTTGTGATTTTGAAGTGAGGTTGCCGTGTGTACTGTCTGCAAACTGGAGACAGCTCTAATCCCTCTGAAAAGCAACCGTGTGGATTGATTGGATTAAATATCAGAAATTTTGTTTCCAATGAGTTCCACAAATCCCACGGATAGAGCCTGGAGTGGAAAAAAAAAAAAAGAAGAAGAAGAAACTGGAAAAATGCAAAAGTGAAAAAAATCCATAACTTAATACACATAAAATCTTTCATGACTTCTGGAAAGAATTTCTTCCTACCAGTGAAAGAACTAGCAGCTGTTCTTAGGGAGTGAGGGAGAGTTACTTTTTCTCTTCATATCCCTGACCGTACAACCCACCAGGGACCTTCTCTTCCTGTTCTGTTGTCCTGAGAAGGATATCAGGTTGAAGAGCTTCAGAAAATCGATTTAGAGTTTTATAGCCTCCATTCTCTTACTCACTTACTCGTTCATTCAACTCTATATCAGTTCTCTCTTTCTTTTTTAATTAATTAATGAAGTTTTTTTGTAGAGACCATGTCTCGCTGTGTTGCCCAAGCTGGTCTCAAACTCCTGGCCCCAAGCAATCCTCCAGCCTCAGCCTCCTAAAGTGCTGGGATTACAGGCATGAGTCACCATGCCCGGCAGTTCTTTCTATACATGACAGTAGATGCCTCCGTAAGTGCCATTTGCACTGCAAATATGTGTAAAGGAAAAGACTTAAGAAACTTTATAGCATTTCCTTGAACTCAAGTCAAGGAACATGACTGCCTGTGAATAGTGGAAGATGGCAAAACTGAACAACTAAAAGCAGAAGTGGAAATGTGTTCCAATGTCCTCTAGCTTCATTATTGCCAGAAAAATCTGACCCATAAGATTGAAGAGCTAATGTTTGACCATGGACTCCATCAGAGTACACAATGGGAGGACTGTGAGTGTATACTCAATGTGAGTGTTTCCTAGGGGCTGAATGCCAGGAATTCCACTCTTAGATAATCCAACCAGACAGGCTGCTTCTGATGACACTGCTTCTGAGGCACCAGACCTTGTTGCACTTGCGTCACTCATACAACGGTGGGTTCAGTCACTTGGTGGGTATCAGCCCAATGACCACAACCAAGGAGGATTTAGCCAGGGGATTTTGTTACTTGCAACAAGTAAGGAGAACTCCAGTGATAATTCCCAAAGCAGTGCCTCCCTGAG
Source organism: Cacajao melanocephalus (assembly GCA_963573385.1). NCBI lineage: Eukaryota > Metazoa > Chordata > Mammalia > Primates > Pitheciidae > Cacajao > Cacajao melanocephalus. Next base: position 163,599 of record CAUYLG010071852.1, read on the forward strand.
CTGGGGGCTGGGTGAGGTTTTATAAGCATGGGGTCATGAAGAGGGACCTGATTGGATGTTGCAATGAGGTGATGCCAAGTGGCATGATCTGACTGGATCTCGCTGTGGGGTGACACCAGGGCTCAATCTGATTGGATCCTGGATCCTACCATCCAGTGTCCACTTTTTAATTCAGTCCCCCCTCCTCGAGCTGAGCACTTGGGTTCCCCTGTAGTTTCACACTTAGTTCATCTGGGCATGCTCAGGTTATGTGACCTGAGGGTTCATAGTAACTGAAAAACAGCTCACAACTTTGTTACATAAAAGTTGAACCAGACAGATCTCATGCAGCTACCCTCGTATCCCAGTTTCTCCTGGGATCAATATTGACCACAAGCATTTAAGTTCTATGGGAGAAGACCACATTGCACAGGTGTCATGTTAGATCACCTGCACTTGTCTATTTTATTATTACGCTTAACTTCAATTTATATTATAAATCTTTTAGCTGACCAGCTAAGGTTCTCCACTTGGGGAGCAAATGCCTCATTACTCAGAGGTCATTGTGGTCTGAGAAAACCCGATTGCCTTTTTTTCTGAGCTTGCTTTCTCTGTGGTCCCCAGTGCTGGATGCTGAAGATACAGAAACTTGTGCTATACAAGTAATTGAGGAGAGGTTTGGTGTGTGAACGAAACAGCAGAGCACCTCCATAGATGGGTTCAGGATGAGGAAGGAGATAAAGTTGTGGCTTAGGTGGTGTATTAGTTTCCCAGGGCTGCTGTAACAGAGGATCATTAACTGGGTGGCCTACATTAAGAGAAATTTATTGTCTCACAATTCTGGAGTCTGAAAGTCCAAAATCAAAGTGTCAGCAGGACTGATTTCTTCTGGAGCCTATGCGGGAGCTTCTAGCTTCTGGTGGCTTCTGGCAGTCACTGACATCCCTTGGTTTCTAGCTACTTCCTTCCAAACACTGTCTATAAACGCTGTACAGCCACAAGGCAACGTCCCTCTGAGGAAGTAGCTTGGTGTCTCTTCTACTTTTCTTACAAAGACACCAGCATGTTGGACTAAAGGCCACCCTATGCCAGTATGACCTCATTTTAACTAATTTTGTCTGCAAACAACCAATTACAAATAAAGTCACTTACATGGGTATGAGGATTAGGACTTGAACATATTTTTTTGGAGGATGTAATTCTATCCACAAGAGGTAGAAAGGCAGATTGGCATAAAAGGATCTCTATATACCAAAATTAGGTACAGGCAGACCTCATTTTATATCACTTTGCAGATATTGCGTTTTCTACAAATGGAAGGTTTATGGCAATCCCGTGTCAAGCAAGTCTATAGGCACCATTTTTCCAACAGCATACGTTCACTTTGTATCTCTGTGTCACATTTTGGTAATTTTTGCAACTCTTCAAATGCTTTTGTTGTTAATATATCTGTTATCAGTGATCTTTGATGTTACCATTGTAATTGTTGGGGGAACCACAAATCATGCCTATGTAAGACAGCAAGCTTAATAAATGTTGTGTGTGTTATAAATGCTCCACCAACTGGCCATTTCCCAGTCTCTCTCCCTCTCCTCGGGCCTTCCTGTTCCATGGACACAAAAATACTTAAATAAGGCCAATTAATAACCCTGCAATAGCCTCTAAATATTCAAGTAAAAGAAGAGTTGCATGAATCTCCTTTAAATCAAAAGCTAGAAATGATTAAGCTTAGCGATGAAGGGATGTCAAAAGCTGAGATCGGATGAAAGCTAGCCCTCTTGATCTAGTTAGTCAAGTTGTGAGTGCCAAGGAAAAGTTATTGAAGGAAATTAAAAGTGCTACTCCAGTGAAAAAGTAAATGATAAAACAGCCTTACTACTGACATGGAGAAAGTTTGAGTGGTCTAGGTAGAAAATCAAACCAGTCACAACATTCCCTTAAGCCAGTGCCTAATCCATAACAAGGCCCTACCTTATGTCATTCTATGAAGGCTGAGACAGGTGAGGAAGCTGCAGAAGAAAAGTTGGAAGCTAGCAGAGGTGGGTTCATGAGTTTAAGAAAAGAAGCCATCTCCACAACATGAAAGTGCAAGGTGAAGCAGCAAATGCTGGTGGAGAAGCTGCAGCAAGTTATCCAGAGGATTTAGCTAGGATCATGGATGAAGACAGCTTCACAAAACAACAGAATTTCAATGTAGATGAAACAGCCTTCTGTGGGAGAAGATGCCACCTAAGATTTTTGTATCCAGAGAGAAGAAGCCACTGCCTAGCATCAAAGCTTCAAAGGACAGGCTGACTCTCTTAGGGGCTAATGCAGCTGGTGACTTTAAGTTAAAGCCAATGTTTATTGACTGTTCTGAAAATCCTAGAGCCCTTAAGAGTTAAGCTAAATGTACTCAACCTGAGCTCTATACATAGAACCACAAAGCCTAGTTGACAGCACATCTGTTTACAGCATAGTTTGCTGAATATTTTAAGCCCACTGTTGAGACCTGCTGGAAAAAAAAAAAAAAAAAAAAAAAAACGACAAAAACAAAACTAAACTAAACTAAACCTTTGAAAATACTACCATTCATTGACAATGCATCTGGTGGTTACCCAAGAGCTCTGATGGAGCTGTACAAGAAAATTAATGTTGTTTTCATGCCTGTTAACATTCATTCTGCAGCCCGTGGATCAAAAAGAAATTTCAACTTTCAAATCTTATTATGTAAGGAATATATTTTGTAAGGCTTTCTTACAAAACAGTTGGATCTAGACAAAGTAAATTGAAAACCTTCAGGAAACAATTCACCATTCTAGATGCAATTAAGAACATTCATGATTCATAAGAAGAGGTCAAAATAATATCCATATTAATGGAAGTTTGGGAGAAGTTGATTCCAACCCTCATGGATGGTATTGTGGGATTCAAGACATCAGTGGAGGAAGGAACTGCAGATGTAGTGGAAACAGCAAGAGAACTAGAATTAGAAATGGAGCCTGAAGATGTGACTGAATTGCTGCCATTCCATGAGAAAACTTGAACACATGAGGAGTTGCTTCTTATGGATGAGCAAAGAAATTGCTTTCTTAAGATATGGAATCTGCTTCTGGTGAAGATGTTGTGAACATTGTTGAAATGACAACAAAGGATTTAGAATATTCCATAAACTCAACTGATAGTGCAGTGGCAGGGTTTGAAAGGATTAACTTCATTGGTGAAAGGAGTTCTACTGTAGGTAAAATGCTATCAAATAGTATCACATGCTACAGAGAAATCTTTCATGAAAGGAAGAGTCGATCAATATGACAATCGCATTGCTGTCTTATTCTAAAAAACTACCACTGCCACCCCAACCTTCAGCACCCACCACCCTGATCAGTCAGCAGCCATCAACACTAAGACAAAACCCTCTATTAGCAAAAAGACAATAATTCATTCATTGAAGTTTCAGATAATCATTAGCATTTTTAGCAATATTTTTATTTTTATTATTTTTATTTTTTGAGATGAAATCTCACTCTGTGGCCCAGGCTGGAGTGCAGTGGTACAGTCTCTGCTCACTGCAACCTCCACCTTCTGGGATCAAGCAATCCTCATGCCTCAGCCTCTGAAGTAGCTGGAATTATGTGCATTCTACAATTCCTGGCTAATTTTTATATTTTTAGTAGAGATGAGGTTTCACCAAGGCTGGTCTCAAACTCCTGACCTCAAACAATCTGCCTGCCTTCGCCTCACAAAGTGCTGAGATTGTAGGTGTAAGCCAGCATGCCTGGCTGCAATATTTTTAAATTAAGGTATATACATAGTTTTTTAGACATAATGCCACTGTACACTTAAAAGAGAGTGTTTATGAATATAACTTTTATATGCACTAGAAAATGCAATTGTGTTACTAACTTTATTGTGGTATCTGTCTTATTGTGCTGGTCTGGAATCAAACCTGCAATATATTGGAAGTATGCCTGCATGATTTTAATATTATTTGATGTTCAGTGCAAGGGAAGTGGTAAAAGATGTGTGTGAGATAGAGAGAAGCAGGAGAACCTTGAGGGAGGCCCTTGGGAACAGTGGCCACAGCTAGGCTGCAGCGGCTGATCCAGCCACAGTTCCGTTTGCCGCTCTGCAGACAAGAATTCTGTACAGAGCAAACATCAATGATGTGGGCCTCATAGCCCACTCATCTCGCTTCCTAGACGTACAAAGTTTGGTTATTCTCAACTCTCCTCTCAGACGTATGGTTTCACAATCTGAGACACATTGAACTTAACAATCAGCTACATTTTTATAATGCATGACCCTAACAGACACAGAAAAATAATAGAAATATTTTCAAAGAATGAGGCAGGAGCTTGACCCAACAAGTAATTCTAGGCTCCTAAAAAAATCAAGGACAGGAGGAGTCCCCAGAGTTCAGAGGACCCTGACTTGGGAAGAGGTGGGTATGTGATTTCTCCAGGACATCTTGGGCCATAGGAAGGCCTGGGGAGAGAGGGGGCTGATCCCACTGGGGAATCTCGTCATCTGGATCTGAAAGGGCAGTTACACGGGTGAACCTCAGTCTGGAGGTGACCGTGGCTTTTGTGGCAGGAAAGAGAAAATGGCATCCAGCCAGGGCCTGGGAGAGTGACGCTTCCACTGAAAATGGATGGGCTTGCAGATGGTGGAGAGGTTGGCAGACTGGACGCTGACCTCTAGCAAGGCTGAGGCAGAAGAATTGGGAGAGTGAGCATTTTCTTCTCAAGGCATCCTGTCTCCTCTGCCCTTCTCCGGGACTATATTTTATTCAGCATATGCTTCTCATCAATTTGCATGATGGAAACCGTCTGAAAAAGATGTTTTTAAATGTCAGGAAATTGCCCCAGAAGGGAAAGCTTCTAGAACCTGCTGCTGGCTATGGTAGCATCCTGCTGGGGTCTGATTGAGGGGTAGGGGGTGAGACTAACATCGTTATTTGATAGGAGGAACCAAACAGGGAAAAGTAGCGAAATTTAAAAGTGCGGCACCTTCCCTTCTCTGCAGATAATTTCCAGTGGATTCATTCTGTTCTCGCCTGGCCTCTCCCCACCAGCCAGAGATGGGATTCTGTTTCTATTTGTCTCTCATTATAAAGCTCATCAATTTTGCTTTAAATTGTGTTAAATTTGACTCAGGTGATAGAATGCTGCAGGCCACAGACTTGTGAAAAAAGTAAGGCAGCTGTTTTCACGTGTTAAAAAGAACTTGAATCAACAGTTAACATAATCTACTCTGAACACTTATTTCCCACTGTGGCGAGATAAAGTGTGTTTGGCTGGAGTTGGTAAATCTCTGAGTTTGCAGATACGTAGTGATATGCAACGACCCTCAGGGAACTAATTGTCCACAGAATAGCCTGACAGCTCAAAAAGAGTGTGGACATTTTTTCCCTGGGTCAATCACTGTACAAGGAAAAATGAATCTTAACGATTTTCCCCTAAGCCAACAGGGACCTCTCCTGTGTTCTGTTGAGAAGATGTGGACAGACCCTGTCTGTGAGTGCTCATGTTAACCAAGCAGGGAGCTGATGGACTTGTTCACCAGTGAACACTGCCATGATCCGAGGCGGCGAGATCCAGAGCCGAGAACTTTCTCCTCACCAAGGGAGCCAAGGAAGGGGGTGGAAATCGAGCCCGCTGTCAGAAGGCTGGCAAGAGGCAGGAAATGCCGGCCGTGTTCTTTGAATTTTCTAAATGCCCAACGGGACAGCAACACCAGAAAAAATAAGCATAAGATCAAGCTAAGATGGGAAGGATTTCAGCCTGACAAAAGGAACAAGGTCTGTAGTCAAAGACACGACACACATTGGAACCACAAGCCCGGAGCCACATTCCCGACAGCATCTATTGAGCGCTTGCTGTGTGCCTTGCTCTAGAGAGCTTTACTTTTCCCTTTTAAAAATGTATAAGTAATCAATAACTTCATAAGCAGTCAATAATAACTATTACTTTAGCTTTTTTTTTTTTTTAAGAGATGGGGTTTTTGCATGTTGGCCAGGCTGGTCTCGAATTCCTGACCTCAGGTGATCTGCCCACCTCGGCCTCCCAAAGTGCTGGGATTACAGGTGTGAGCCACCGCACCCAGCCTACTTTAGTTTTTATTATACTTTACAATAATAAACTCATAAGCAAAGTAATATAAAATGTAAGTAAGACTGGCCACAATGGCTCACGTCTGTAATCCCAGCACTTTGGGAGGCTGAGGCAAGTGGATTACTTGAGCCCAGGAGTTTGAGACCAGACTGGGCAACATAGTGAGACCCTATCTCTACAAAAAGAAAATACAAAAATTAGCCGGGTGTGATGGCCTGGGCCTGTGGTCCCAGATACTCAGGAGGCTGAAGTGACAGGATCACTTGAGCCTAGGAGTTCAAGGCTGCAATAAGATATGATGGCCCCACTGCACTCCAGCCTAGGTGACAGAATGAGATCTTGTCTCAGAAAAAAAGTAAATTAAAGGTAACAAATAGCATATATAAAAAATAGGCTGGGCACAGTGGCTAACACTTGTAATCCCAGCACTTTGGGAAGCTGAGGCAGGTGGATCACCTGAGGTCAGGTGTTCGAGATCAGCCTGACCAACACAGAGAAACCCTGTCTCTACCAAAAAATACAAAATTAGCCGGGCATGGTGGCACATCCTTGTAATCACAGCTGCTTGGGAGGCTGAGGCAGGAGAATCGCTTGAATCTGGGAGGCAGAGGTTGAGGCAAGCCAAGATTGAGCCATTGCACTCCAGCCTGGGCAACAAGGGCAAAAACTTGTCTCAAAATAAATAAATAAATATCAGCTATCCCCATTTTAAACATTTTAAATAAAGCTGAAGTACCCCAGACCACACTCTCTCCCACCACACCTAATTTTCCTTTCCAAAAGGGCATAACACACTAATCAATTTGCCCTGCGTTTTTCCAGACCCTTTTCTTCACACACACACGCACACACACACACACGTGCACACACTTACCCCACCAGTACATATATCTGGTAGATAGCAGTCTATTTATATATGATAAATGCTATCACACTATATATAGTATTCTATACTTATTTTTTCATTCCAAAAATATACATTTTGGTGATCTTTCTGTATCAGTGTATGTTGATAAAGTATTACACAATATGGCTCAAAATGATTCATTCAACTGTTCCCTCTTTGTTGACACGTAGGCTGTTTTAAATTTTTCCTATTACAGACAATGCTGAAAGTAGCAGTATTACCTACAGTGCCTTAGAGAATCCATTTCTTCCCATGCTTGCCAATACTGTGTATTATCATGGGGATCTTTAGGGTCAAGGGAGACGCCCTCACCCGTCCTGGGTGATTTGGTCATTCAGTTACTGAAAGGCGAAAGAGAAAAGATCTCTCATGGTCCATAGCAATTCAATGATAATGGGTAAGAGGATTCTATGGGAGCTTTTATAGAAAGATTACCTGAAATGGACATTTTTTTTTCTTTTTTTTTTTTTTTTGAGACAGAGTTTTGCTCTGGTCACCCAGGCTGGGTGCATAGGATGTGTGTTTGGGATCTCAGCTCACTGCAACCTCCACTTCCTGGCTTTAAGTTTCCTGCCTCAGCCTCCGGAGTAGCTGGGATTACAGGTGAGTACCACCATGCCCAGCAAAGTTTTGTATTTTTAGTAGAGACAGGATTTCACCCTGTTGGCCAGGCTGGTCTCAAACTCCTGACCTGAGGTGATCCACCCGCCTCAGCCTCCCAGAGTGGGATGACAGGCATGAGTCACTGTGCCTGGTCTGAAATGGATGTATTTTTAAAAATTATATTCTTGCTTTAATTTTGACATGCATATTCACTGGAGAAAGCAGAACTGGCTGCAGGGGTGAGTGGCTTGGTTCAGTTGTAGGATAATCAAAATGAGTCGGTGCAGTCCTCTTTCCAGGTTCTTTTTTTCCTAGTACAAATCTGAGTGTGATGAAAAAAAATTGTTATTTAAAGCCTTTTTCCCGTGAATTCACAGTCACAGTGTGGGCTGGGACAAGTGCTGGACTCTGAGGCTAGAGATAAAGGAGACACCAGGGGTCCCTTCAGGGAATCCACAGCCAGAATCCATTACCTTCCAGCATAAACCACAGAGGAACGCACTGTGCATGGTGTCTGCCTCGCTGCGGCCAAACTGTGCCTTCCATTGCAAGCTTTGAGCGCAACTGTAATTATGAAATGCCTGCATTTCTTTTTACCATGGACATTATGAATCGCTTCACCCCCAAACGCATCTTTCTCCCGATCAGCGGCTCTCTGGACCCTGCACACCCAGATCCCGCATCAGATGCCATTTCAGAGCTGCTATTTGGGGACAGACTGACAGCTGCTGGAGCAGGGACTCCCGCCAGCCCTGAGAATAATATAATAATTGAAAACAGAGAGGCCATATTGACTTGTGACCCGGAGGAAACAGATGTATGCACAAAGTAACCCATGACCCTGGGTCACTGCCCTCCTTTAAACTTTAAACTAGCCTCAGGTAAGATAACCATTTTTTTTCAACTTTGAAAAATCAAAAGAAAACCAACTCCCCCTCGTTATGTGGATAAATCGCAGGCACCAACTTTATAAATGAGCAAATTACCTAAATTGCTACTTGGGTATGCCTCAATTAAATTCACAGGTGGTCAAATCTGGATGTGCTGGAAACAGAGCAATTTATCTATAGATGGTTCGCATTTGGCCAAAAATAGAATACAGCATCTTCTCCAGACGCACTTTCACATTAGTTCTTGTTTTCCTAGAGATGAATTGCTTCATCCAGTAGACATTTGTTATTCTTCTCCCAGTCCTCCCCCCATCCCGTTAAGAAGGACATTTGAGGGGTGAGCAGTTCACTGGGAGATTCAGGGGCAGCTGGTGAACTGAATAAGAGAGACACAGTTGTCTGCACAAAGTTGACATCTCGAGCCAGCTTCTCAATAGCTGCCATTGTTTCCTCTGCCCACCAGGAGCTCATTGTGGATGGATGGGTCTTCCTCCAGGGTCCATAATGAACTCTGGGCAGGTGGAGGTAAAATCAGCCCTGAATGGAACCTATCGCTGCCAAACTCACAGAGGCTTGTATCTGCCAACTGGGACGATACCCATCATAAATTGGAATTGTCCGTGATGACGGTCTACCCTCGCCAAAGGACACTGGCTACGAATCAGCACCTCCTGGCATGGATGACTTTGAAAAACTGACCTAGGATCCAAATGTGGATTGTAAAAATGCTCATAATCTTTGACCTAGGAATTCTCCTACTAGACATTATCCTAAGAAAGCGATCTATTTAACTACACAAAAACACGTACAAACCTAATGATAAATACATATGATAAGATTGTCCATTAGGGTTATTTATTTATGCTAAATAAATTCTAAGTGGCATACCAATGGAATACTGGTAATATTAATTTGGGGACATCCAAAAGATAGTAATTCTATCAGTCCTCAAAAATGATGTTTTGAGGTATAGTTAATATTATGGAAAATGCTTACGATAAAAAATGTTGAATGGTAAAATGTGGTTGTAATTACTTTGTGTACATGAATATGTATTTCTATGGAACTGCCCCCAAAATTGGATAGTAAGATTGCAAATGCTTCTCTTAAAATATTTTTCTTTATGTTCTGTATTTTCTATTTTCCCAACAAATATACGTGACAGTTAAAAAATAAATGTGACCAGTTGTGGTGGCTCACGCCTGTAATCCCAACACTTTGGGAGACCGAGGTGAGTGGACAACTTGAGGTCAGGAGTTTAAGACCAGCCTGACCAACATGGTAAAACCTCATCTCTACTAAAAATGCAAAAACTTATCCAGGAGTGGTGGCACTTGCCTGTAATCCCAGCTATTTGGGAGGCAGAGGCAGGAGGATCACTAGAACCTGGGAAGATGAGGTTGCAGTGAGCCGAAATGGTGCCACTGCACTCCAGCCTGAGGGACAGAATCCATCTCAAAAATAAATAAATAAATAAAGTACATTTTTAAAAAAGTTAGTCTTACAGTGGAAGATTTGCTTGCATCACTCAGTATGCCCTGAAGACATTTACTCACCTCTTCATTGTATTATTTTAAAAGGTGCAAACCCTGATGTCTCAAACTAGCCTCAGACTTTCATGACTCTCTCTGAAGATAATTCTAGATCTAAGGAAGTTAAAATTTCAGTTTACTAATCCCTTAATACTATCTTCAAAACATTTAGCAGTTTCAAATATTCCTCTACCTAGTAAGCCAGCAAATAAAAGCAATCTGGTTTCCCCACGTTCAGATATTAAGTCTAACAATCTTGATGGGTAACAGTTTTTAAATGTTTTATTTATGTCCGCTTATTTGTATTCCTCACAAAAATACGGTCAAAGCCAGCAAGAGGCCCATTTCAAAGCATGAAGAGTTGCTTTAATTTAACACAAAATTTTGGGGAATTCCTCTGCAGATTTCTTCAAGAATACCTATGGACTACAGATTACATTTGCAACTATTAGTTGATGTTCAGTTTAATAAATTAATGCATAATTTAAAACTGCCTCTTTCATGTACACTAGTAATTAGTTATTTAATGAATATGTAACTTGCAGGCTAACACATAAAGAAAAATGTCAAAAAAAATGCCTATTATTTCAAAAGGAGAAAGCAAAATTTTTAAATATATTACCCAAATACTATCTGTTTTCTGTTTCTTTTTCTTCTTCTAGTTTTTACCCCTTAAATCTCAGTGTTAAGTTCCGTATGGGTCCCAAGAGACAACATCTTCTGGATCAGGAAGCAAAGCTGGCCTCAATAGAATTAGGAAGAACACAATTTTCCTTCAGAATTCCTGGTCCATACTTTCTTTTTCTATCATTAATGCCTCTGGTCCTGCTTCCTTCAGGCTTCTAGTGTCCCAAGCACCTCTTTCTTTCAAACCTCATCAAAACTCTGCTTTCAAAACTAAAAATAAAAGCAAGTAAAGCCATGCAACAAATTCATTTCAAACGCAATGGAGGAGAGAAAATTAAATTCAAGAACCAAGAACCAATGAATGAGTAGGAAAGTTTTGAGAGCCACGGAGAAGGGGAAGGATAGAAGGGATCAGGTGGGCAATGGCTCCTCTACAACTGCAATGCATGGGTCCTTGCCAGTGGGTGCTTCCTGCCCACTGCACAGGCAAAATCAGTTCGCTGAGACCACGGCATTGCAGTAGAGAAAGAGTTTAATTGATGCAAGGCTGGCCCATGCAAGATAATTGGGGTTTTTTTCTCAAATCAGTTTTCCTTAAGGCTCAAAAGTCATTGCCTAGTTCCCTGCCCACAATTTGGTGGGCAGGGGACTAGGCAATGGGTGCTGCTGATTTGTTGTGAATGAAATCACAGAGATGTGAAGAAGAGTCCCCATGTGGGGCCACAGGACCAGTTTAGCCATGAGTCGTGAGTCTGGGTGGGGTCAGTCTGAAAAATATCTCCAAAAACCAATCTTCAGTTTTACAATAGCAATGTTATCTATAGGAGCAAGTGGGGAAATCTCCAATCTTGTGACTTCTGACTACAGGTCTTCTGAGCAGTAAAGGATTATAGAAACTAAGCTTACATTTTAGCAGAGTTCATGCCTTTCCCATAATCCTATTCTTATGCCCTCTTATTAGACTCACAAAGGTGGTTTTCAGTCCCCAAACAAGGAAGGATTAATTTTAGAGAGAGACTATTATCATCTTTGCCTTCAAGTTAAACTATAAACTAAACTTCTTCCAAAGTTAGCTTGGCCTATGTCCAGGAATGATCAGGGACAGCTTGGAGGTCAGAAGCAAGATGGCGTCAACTATGTCAGATTTCTCTTACTATCATAATCTTACAAAGGTGGTTTTATGTAGGCATAGTCCCAGTGTGACCTGAGGGAGTGCCAGTCCCAAATAGTGAAGTGAGACTGAAGGTCCTTGGGCTTCCACACCAGACATCCCTGGTTGAAGTCTCTTGAAACCTTGGACCAATTAAGCAATCTGAGCCTCTGTTTCCTCATCTGTAAAATGGGAAGATTAAGTAGGATCCAGTCACTAAAGGCCCAGCCCCAGGTCTGACACAGAAGTGCTCAAAATGGTTAGTATCATGACAGACATGATAGTTACGTTCAAATTGGCAATAACAAAAGGAATAAAGAGGGATTTTCTCTATTGCACTTTCATGATAGGGAAAGTGAATTCCAAGCCTGAGGCCAGTACTTTGAAAGTGATGAGAAAATAAATGCTTTTGTGTCTGCAAATAATCCTTTCTCGCTACAAGAAAGCTGTATCTATCAATAAAATAAAAATGTGTATATCCTTTACTTTTTAAGGGAAAGATCCAAACATCAGCAATACTCAAAACAAAAATGCAAAATTAAAATGACAGGATCACCTTTGCTCAATATTTGACACTCCTTCTAATCTTAGGTTCTGGAGCGCTTTGAAACACAACCATTGGTTTTCTATTACCATTTTTTAAAAAATCTCACAGGATGTGGTCTTATTGTCTTCTGAAGACCCACAGCTTTCTTTGTGCATGACTTATGACAATTGTCACATTCTGCCTTGACTTGAGGATAATGTATCTTTGTATTTCTGCTTCTGACCCCTCACCCTAGCCACCTTTTTTTAATTTTTATTTTTTGAGATGAGGTCTTGCTCTGTGGTCCAGGCTGGAGTGCAGTGGTGCAATCATGGCTCACTGCAGCCTCAAACTCCAGGGCTCATGTGATCCTCCTGCCTCAGCTTCCTGAGTAGCTGGGACTACAGGTGTGCATCACCATGACTGGCTTTTTTTTTTTTATTTGTATCTTATAGAGATGGGGGTATCGTTCTGTCACCCAGGCTGGAGTGCAGTGGTACGATCATGGCTCACTGCAGCCTTGACTTCCTGGGCCCAAGTGATCCTTTCACTTCAGCCTCCCAAGTAGCTGGCACTATAGGTACACACCACCATACCTGTCTATTTTTTTTTTTTTAATTTTTGTAGAAACATAGTCTTGCTATGTTGCCCAGGCTGGTCTCAAACTCCTGGGCTCAAGCGATCCCCACCTGGCTTCAGCCACCTTTCTGAGTGACATCCTCATCCTCATCACCCCACAGAGTCAGATTGCCTTTCTCCTTGATCCATGATTTGAACCAGGTTTTGGTCTTCTGAGAATCTTCCATACCAGGGAGGGGCTTGGTGTTCATTGAGAGGGGAAGGGAAGACAAAAGAAATGTGAAGAGTGGATATTTGAGATCTAACATTTTTCCCAGTTATGAGTTATAAACCTAAAAATAAAACACATTTAAGCTTTCTGATTGTTAGAGCTTTAAAAGATGACTTTGTTACTGACTGCCCTGAATTTCATTTACACCAGGTGATACCAGAACCTTCTGTTTCATTCCATTCCTTCCTTCACTCAGAACCTTTATGTAAAGGAAAAATCAAACTGTTTTGTCTTTCTGCTTTCATACTCAACTGTTTTTTCTCTTTGCTTTAAAGAAGACTTCTGTAGCCAGATATGTGTATGTGGTTTTTGTTTTTTCTTTTTCACGTACACCAGGCAATTTTCCAGCAGACACAACTGAGTGTCCTCTAATTCAATTCAGTTCTGTCACTGGGTCTTTCACTACCTGCAGCTAGTGTCAGCCCCACAGATTGAGGGCTCAGCCCCACGAGGCTTCCCCCACTTCAGACACCAAAGGTGAGTCACAGGTTGCAGCTTGTGCCTTTGATTAACTGGCTATAAATCGGGGTCTCATGATTCCAGCCCTTTGGATTGGATAATTTGCTAGTGAGACAGAGCAGGGACCTGTCTTAGGGGCCTCCCAGGACCCCCATTCATGGAAATAAAGGAAAAATCTTGAGTCTCTATAAGGGAATTTCCAGGCACCTAGGCCCAGTGGCTCACACCTATAATCTCAGCACTTTGGAAGGTCAAGGTGGGCAGATCACTTGAACCCAGGAGTTTGTAATCAGCCTGGACAATATGGCGAAAATCCATCTCTACAAAAATTAACCAGGCATGATGACATGTGCTTATAGTTTCAGCTACCAGCTACTCAGGAGGCTGAAGGGGGAGGATCGCTTGAGCCCAGGAGTTGGAGGCTGCAGTGAGCTATGATTACACCACTGCACTTCAGCCTAGGCAACAGAGCAAGACCCTGTGTCAAAAAGAAAAAAAAGCGAATGAGCAGCCTAATAAGCAAAATATAGTAGCGATAGTTTCCCAAGCAAGCCAGAGTCACAAGGTGTTTGGGTTCTCTATAGAAACGGAAAGGTAACATCTTAACATACGTACTTGCGTTGTTTTTCAGAAGCAACTCACATGACGTCACATGGACGTCAGATAAGGGGAAACTGAGGACTGACCTCTGACTGCCATTCTTTGCTCTAAATTTCTTCCTGAGGGGCCTGGAGAGAGGCACACCTACAGGCCAGACCAACGCTTCACCTCGATGCATTGGTTTCAGATTTGACCTGCAACTTCTGCTTTCCTGAAACATACACCCCGGCCTTTAAAAATCCCTTACCTGGCTGGATGCGGTGGCTCACACCTGTAATCCCAGCACTTTGGGAGGCCAAGGTGGGTGGATCACCTGAGGTCAGGAGTTCCAGACCAGCCTGACCAACATGGTGAAACCCCATCTCTACCAAAAAGACAAAAAAAGTAGCCAGGAGTGGTGGCATACACTTGTAATCCCAGCTACTTGGGAGACTGAGGCAGGAGAATTGCTTGAACCTGCATGGCGGAAGTTGCAGTGAGCTGAGATCGTGCCATGGCACTCCAACCTGGGCAATAAGAGCAAAACTGTATCTCAAAAAAAAAAAACCAAACAAATAAATAATAAATTCCTTGCCTGTAAGCTATCAGGGAATTTGGGTCTTAAGCATTAGCTGCCCATTCTCCTTGCACGGTGCCATCCAATAAACGTTGTTTCTCCTGCTGCAGACTTGGTTCTCAGCGTCTGACTTTACTGCCTCAGGTGAGCAGATCCCAGTTCAGTTCAGTAACACGATGGCTCACAGAACTCAAGGGAGCAGTTCACTTGCATTTACTGGTCTGCTATAAAGGGCAGCGATGAACATCCAGATGGAGAGATGGAGAGGGCAAAGTACGGCGGTTGTGGCGCCTCCATGACCTCTCCTGCACACCACCGTCCGGTTACCAGAAAGGGGCTCCTAGCCAGACCCCAAGACAGGGTTCTTGGATCTCACGCAAGAAAGAATTCAGGGCAAGTCCACAGAATAAAGTGAATGCAAGTTTATCAAGAAAATAAAGGAATAAAAGAATGGTTAGTCCATAGGTAGAGCAGCAGTGTGGGCTGCTCAGCTGATTATACTTATAGCTGTTTCTTGATTACATGCCAAGCAAGGAGTGGATTATTCATGAGTTTTCCATGAATAATGGTGGAAGGGGTGGGCGATTCCCAGAACTGAGGGTTCCTCCCCTTTTTAGACCACGTAGGGTAACTTCTTAATATTGACATGGTACTTGTAAACTGTCATAGCACTGGTGAGACTGTCTTTTAACATGCTGATGCATTATAATTAGCATATAATGAGCAGTGAGGATGACCAGAGGTCATTCTTGTTGCCATCTTGGTTTCTGTGGATTCTGGCCAGCTTCTTTACCACATGCTGTTTTATTAGCAAGGACTTTGTGACCTATATCTTTTGCCAACCACCTATCTTATCCTGTAACTTAGAATCCCCTAAACTCCTAGAAATGCAGCCCAGTAGGTCTCAGCCTCATTTTACCCAGCCTCTATTCAAGATGGAGTCACTCTAGCTCAAAAGCCTTTGACACTCCCAGAACCTCCACGTGTTCACCAACCACCTAGAAGCTCACCAGGTCTTGTTGTTGGAGGGTTTTTCTAGAACTTGACGTCCAAACCTTACCACCTGCCAGAGGTCAGCGGGTGGGGCTGAAAATTCCAACCTTCTAGTGGCTTGGTCCTTCTGGTGACCAGCCCCAACCTAAGGGTGTTTAGGGACTCCACCCTAAGTCACTTCATTAACATAAACTTAGGGGTGATCCAAAGGGGTTCATTATGAATAACAAAAGACATTCCTATCACTCAGGAAATTCCTAGGGTTTTAGGAACTCAGTATCAGGAACCAGGGACAACGACCAAATGTATTTCCTATATTAAACCCCTTTGGAAGCAAAGGAGAGATGCGTCCCTCCTGAAAGGAGCCCACTTTCCACTTGTCTTTTGTATAAGCTGGGAGGACCTCAGCTCACACAGTGCTTCCCAGAACCCAGGACTCCTGAGCTCATGTCCTACAAGCAGTTTTCTCTGCGGTTAATACAGCATTAATAGTCACTCAGGACATTTACAATGGGCTGGAGGCCTTTGTATAAAGCACCTTGTCATTTTTATTGCCTCTCTTTAAAGAAATATTTGCACAACAATTTTTATTTTATTAATAGGTATATTTTTCTTACAGCAAGAAAGGATTATTTGCAGACACTAAAGTATTTATTTTTCCCATAACCTTCAAAGTATTGGCCTCAGGTTTGGAATTCACTTTCCCTATCAGGAAAGTGGGATAGAGAAAATTCCTCAAACGTGACCAGTGAAGATTAACAGGCCAATTTGGGAGCTTGCTTTTTAGCACCACCAGTCACGTTAACATTTTTGGCTTGCCAGAGCAAAAAGGGCACATTCTGACCTTTGTACGTTACCCTCTCTCATTACCATGCTTCCCTTCTAAAGGAGCCAGGGAAGCCTGGGATTTGGAGAACCAGGGAGAAAGCAGAAAAGATTGCAGCTGAAAATATCCTGAGCTGATGCGAAAAATAATCATGATAAGGCCAATCAAAAGCATCAAAAGCCAAGAATATTACTGTTAAATTAGACTTTTATTTATCTATCTATCTGTTTATTTGTTTATATTTTTTTTTCGAGACAAGAATCTCACTCTGTCGCCCAGGCTGGAGTGCAGTGGTGCAACCTCGGCTCTCTGCAAACTCCTCCTCCCAGATTCAGATGATTCTCCTGTCTCAGCCTCCTGAGTAGCTGGGATTACAGGTGCCCACCACCACATCTGGCTAATAGTTATATTTTTAGTAGAGATGGGGTTTCACCATGTTGCCTAGGCTGGTCTCGAACTCTTGACCTCAGGAAATCTGCCCGCCTCGGCTTCCCAAAGTGCTGGGATTACAGGCATGAGCCACCGCGCCTGACCTAAATTAGACTTTTAAATATGCTATGGATATCAGAGGCATTTTAGCGCCATCGTCTCCTTAAATTTGGCAGGGAAATCATTAATCTTTGGATGTTAAATTTATACAGATTGTTGGATAAATAAGCGGCACATGAAGACCGCATGACAATGATCCAAAAGGAAAAAGGAGAAAGGGATGAGAGAAAGGAGAGAGAGGAGAAGGGGAATCTCCTCGTTGCGGGCCACTCCAAACATGAAACCAGCCTCTGTGGTTATTTCCAGTATCATTCTTTGGAGCCCTGCCTACCTAAATGGCAAGTCATTTTAAGAGCTTAAAAAATCTTGCCAGGCACAAAGATAGAAACATACTATGGGTATGCAGCAGCTTTTGATAGAAGTAAACTCAGAGGTGGCAGATATGAGCGTTGCATAACTTCAGGCTTGTGGTATCCACTTGGCTGTCATTTGCCTAGCTGTCAGGGTCCCCTTGTCATCACTGGGTATCTGTGTGCACAGTCTGGCTGCAGAATCACATTCAGGGCAGAGGACACTGCTGCCTTAATGGGGCTTCATGGTATGACTTTACCATTGTCAATGCCAGGTGAAATCATTTTCCTCCTGCCTCCTAACAGCCATACTAGTCAGATTCAGAGACACTGAACTCCACTTTCCCTTGCTATTAGCAAACAGTAGGGTAAGGAAAAGCCAGACACCCAGAGACAACCAACCAGATCAAGTAAGTCTGAGAGATAGAAATCTGTCGGAGAACATTCTCTGGAATATGCTGTTTTTATGTATCTTTTATTCACTGGCCATCTTACATAGTTAAAATTGTCAGTCATGTAAAACTTCAATACCAAAACCTGACTCAGCCATCCTGGACCAGTGTTGCTTTCTAATCCTTTTGTTTAGATGTTCCCATGTCACTTAGTCAATTATCCATCAATACCTGATGGAGCATCTATGCGCTCAGATCAAAACACTGTGTAAAAAACTACAGGATGCCGGCCACAGTGGCTCATACCTGTAATCCCAGCACTTTTGGAGGTAGAGGCAGGCAGGGTGATCACTTGAGCCCAGGAGTTCAAGACCACCCTGGGCAACATGGTGAGACCCCCCATCTTTACTAAAAACACAAAAAATTGGCCAGGCGCGGTGGCTCACGCCTGTAATCCCAGTTCTTTGGGAGGCCAAGGCAGGCAGATCATGAAGTCAGGAGTTCGAGACCAGGCCAACCAACATGGTGAAACCCCATCTCTACTAAAAATATAAAAATTATCTGGCTGTAGTGGTGCACGCTTGTAATCCCAGCTACTCAGGAGGCTGAGGCAGGAAGATCACTTGAACCCAGGAGGCAGAGGTGGCAGTGAGCCGAGATCATGCTACTGACTCCAGCCTGGGTGACAGAGCAAGACTCTGTCTCAAAAAAAAAAAAAAAAAAAAAAAAATTAGTGGGCCTGGTGGCATTTACCTGTGGTCCCAGCTACTCAGGAGGCTGAGATGGAAGGATTGCCTGAGCCCAGGAAGTCGAGGCTACAAGGAACTGAGATTGCGCCACTGCACTCTAGCCTGGGCAACAAAGAGAGATCTCAAAATAATAATAATAATATAATATTATATGTACACACACACACACATATATATATATGACACAGAAATGAATGAGGTGAGGTTCCCTCCATCAAAGCCCATGTCCTTATCAAGCTTAATGTCTTCACGCAAGAATACTTAAATCACTTCTCCCTCCAGTCAAAGACAACCTGTATTATTTGCTTAGGCAGTTTGAGACTCTTACAGTCATCTCAGTCAACCCGAGTATGACCATCTTTCTTGAGGAACAGTCCTTTTCTTACCCACCTACCACCCACTAGATGTGCTCTCCTTCCAGAGCTCCAAGCCGTGTTCCGGCCAATACTCCCTGCTTCAGTGGTGACGTCCCCTTCATGTGCCTCAGTCAATCATTCACTTGCAATTTTTTCCAGCATCATCACATCACCCTTCTGAAGAACTCATTGATGCTTTCTACTGCTCAGGAAGTCAAATCTAGATTCATCCGTGGGCAAATCAGATTAGGGCCACATCAAGGAATTAACATGCAATTAAGAGATGTGGCATGACTTAAATAATTTAGTCGGTGCAGTTCCCAGCCAGGTCTGAATCACATAAGAACTGGCCTCACCTGCAGTATTGGGGATGCATTAATTTTTATGAGTGGCAGCCCACCTTTGTGCATATAAATTGGGTAATTACACGAGTAAAATGGAATTTCTGCATTGAGAATCAGCACCTGTAAATAACAGAAGGACAGCAAAAGCAGGCCAATTGAAAGTTTAGCCCTTCATATTTGAAAGCAGCACTTTCTAGACAGCTTGAAGACTGAGGTTTGAAGAGAACTAACAGGAAGGAAGGGGGTGGGGGCGGGGAAGAGTATCTAACCATTCTGTTTGTACATCATTTTCTATTTAAAGATAATAATGTGGTGTAGAAAAGTTGAAACACGAAAATTATATATTTGATCGTCTCATCTCAACTTCCAGCAGAGTAATGATTGTCACAAAATTACCATACTTGTGTTGGACATAATTTGTTAAAAGCTGATGGCCTGAATGCTCACAGCTACCCTGAGACCTGAGAAGAACTTGTCCCAGAGTGAATCATGTCCTCTGTGTTTCTGGAAAGGACATCTATGGCAAATGGGCTTTGTTGAGGATTAACTTTGTCAATTAGTTGTAATTTGTAAAATCCTGGCCACTGATATGTAGAAATATGTGACGTGTGTTGATCTGGAGTAACTCACTTAATCTCTGAAGGTCTCATTTCGGCCACAAGGGAATTGACTATGTGAATAATGAAACTAGCGGTATTGTCTCAAATCTGCAATGCAATTGACTTATGTTATCCCATTCAATCTTAACCATACTAAGCTAGATATTATTGTCCTCATTTTACAGATTAGGAAACTAAGAGAGACTTAATAACCTATCAAACTCCCTTATGGCTGGCATAACTAGGACTTAGAACCAGAAGGTCTAGGTAGGTGATTCTTCATTCTTTTTTTTTTTTTTTTTGATACCGAATCTCTGTCACCCAGGGTGGAGTGCAGTGGCATGATCTCGGCTCACTGCAATCTCTGCCTCCGAGTTCCACCGATTCTCCTGCCTCCTGGTAGCTGGGATTACAGCCACGTGCCACCATAGCCAGCTAATTTTCGTATTTTTAGTGGAGACGGATTTCACCATGTCCGCCCACCTCAGCCTCCCAGAGTGCTGGCATTACAGGCCTGAGCCACCGTGCCCAGCCAGGTAGGTAATTCTTAACTAGAGATGGAGGAGATGGCAGGAAGCCTGTTATCTCTTCAAACTACTCTCCTAGGTTGGATGCTTGGAGAGGGGCAGGACAGCACAGTCACTGTTGCTATTAGAAACGTCCCATTCCTCAATGATATTAACACACAACCCAAGACTGGAAACCCTGGTCTAGCCTCAGAACTCTGGCACTACTTCACACTGTCTCCCAGCTATCTTTACAGTCTCTTCCAACAAGAAACCATTTCAAAATAATCAACGGCCACAAAGCTTCAGTCAACCCAGGACCTTTGGACTTGGTGTATGCAACTTTTGATCTCTAACGCTGTTTTCAAAGCCAACATAATATTTGAACTTGTCATAGAGATGTCCCAGGACTTGAGAGACGGTAGAAACAACTTCCTCGAACAAGTCTCTCCTACCAATCTTGAGACCGTGCCTCTCCACGTTATTCTTTCTTTTATTTGAAGGCATCTTGGATATTTGTTAAAATGTGAATTGAATCTGGGAGCTTAACAGTGTTTTTCAAGATGACTCCTGCACTTAACACTATTTTACACACACACACATCGTGCATACACACACACACACACACACACACAAGTCTACAGTGACTAGACTCGGTTTATCAGATTATTCCTAGCAGAGTGCAGAGGGGCAGGCTGGAAAGCAAGTCCGTTTTGGTGGGAAAATGAAGTCAGAACAAACGGAGAGCCCTGGGCACTTCCTGGGGGGTCCTCAGAATGAAAGGAGGGAGGCTGGAGCCAGGGGGCCTGCGAGGAGAGGGCAAATCTGCCCACTTCTCAGTGGGCTCTGAGGAAGCTCTGCCCCAACGCTACGACTTGAGGGATTTGGTGTTTGGAATCCAGTCTCTACATATTAGATTGGTGCAAAAGTCATTCCGGTGTTTGACATTGTAAGTTATGGCAGCTGGGCGTGGTGGCACACGCCTCTAAATCCCAGCACTTTGGAAGGCTGAGGCAGGCAGATCACCTGAGGTCAGGAGCTTTACATCAGCCTGGCCAACATGGTGAATCCCCGTTTCTACTGCAAATACAAAAATTAGCCTGGTGTGGGGGCAGGCTCCTGTAATCCAGCTATTGGGGAGGCTGAGGCAGGAGAATCACTTGAAGCCGGGAGGAGGAGGTTGCGGTGAGCTGAGATGGTACCACTGCACTCCAGCCTGGGTGACAGAACGAGACTCCATCTCAGAAAAAATATAAAATAAAATAAAATAATGGCAAAAACCGCAATTACTTTTGCATCAACCTATAGCTGGTTATTTCCCCAGAAAGAAAGAAATGTGCTCACTGCAGGCCTGTGTGGGCCTGTGACTCCTGCTGGCTTGTGATCCAGCCCCTCGAGAGCGTTTACTTGGAGGCTCTCGGAGGGAATCTCCCACGTATGAGTGCGCTGAGTGTGTTTATGCAAATATCAAAGTTTGACTTCACCACAGTTTATCAGTGAAATCCTCATTAATAATATTAAAGAGCAAAATTTGGCTCGGACAAGGGACCCTTGACCAATGGTTTGTGGGAATTGCCAATGCTATATATTAAACAAATGAGCAGCTGTTTGTAGCCTTTGAAGTTCTGTTTTATTTCAAGGGCAACAGTTATGGTCTGTACAACCCACACTCCCAAGGAAAATAAAGAGAGCTGCAGGCCAGAGAAGGACTCCAGAGCTCCAGAAAACTACCAAAAGAGATGCCATAAATATAAATTGGTGGCCAAGCGAGACACTAATAAAAATTATAGTGATGACAGTGATAACAAGCAAACGCTGCCACAAATGTTTTGTGCTGTGCACTCTTAGCTCTCTGATTCTTCCCAGCACCAATGGGAGACAGGCACTAACATCATCCTCATCTTATTTATTTATTTATTTATTTATTGAGATTGAGTCTCGCTCTGTCGCCCAGGCTGGAGTGCAGTGCAGTGGTGTCATCTCAGCTCACTGCAGCCTCCGCCTCCTGGGCTCAAGCCATTCTCCCACCTTGGCCTCCCAAGTAGCTGGATTTACAGGCACCTGCCACTGCACCCGTCTAATTTTTGTTTTTTAAATAGAGACTGAATTTCATCATGTTGGCCAAGCTGGTCTTAAACTCCTGACCTCAAGCAATCCACCCGCCTGGGCCTCCCAAAGTGCTGGGATTACAGGTGTGAGCCACTGCGCCCAGCCCATCCTCATCTTATGAATGAAGAAACTCAGGTGCAGAAAGACTAACATGGTTGTCTATAGTTGCACATGGAGGCAGAAACGGAGCTAAGAGTCAAACTCAGGTGGCTAGCTCCAAGTCCTTCCTGTCTTAGCATCAGAACAAGTATCACACACCTGAGTGCCATCATCTCTGTTAGGTATCTCACAGCCCTACTGTTCCACAGGAGAACATCTATTGCACAGAGAAGACAACGCCAACACCGCCACGTCTGTGCGATTACATGCCCACTCTGCAGCAAAAGGTGTTGAAGATTTCTGGAAAAGTGCGCACTTGTTTGGCATTTTACAGCAAAGGGATTCTAAATGCTGGGCTTACACGTGATGGAAGCTCTATTTTTTCCTAAACAGCGTAAATAAATAACAAAAAGTGACAAACAAGAAAAAGACAAAAACTAATGAATAGTTTTGAGAACCTTCTTTGAAAACTAAATTTCAACAGATGCAAGATTTCCGTTATCTCTGACACAGTTTTGCAATAGTCAACAAGAGATCGCCTTCTCCCCAAAGACTAAATGAGGACTGAAAATACATTGTCTCAGGGGATTTAGTTAGCTTCTATTTTCCTATGAAAATGAGCTTACTGTCACCTTTAAGAAGTAGCATTTTGATCCCCTAATGTCCATGACAGATTTTTGGAGTTGAATCACGCAGGTAGCCGCTCCATATGGATCTCAAGACACATTCACATAGAATAATGATAGGGTATGAGTCTGGGAAGATGAAGGGAAGCTATTTGAAGACACGGACCTAGACAGTATCTGAAAATGAATTTTAAGTAATAAAAATACTGTCTCCCTTTACAATCATATGGTACTATTTTCTAAACGGGTTTTGAAATAATGATCTTGTCTTTGAACATATATATGTGTGTGTGTGTGTGTGTGTGTGAATATATGTACATCTATCTATGTATATATCTATATCTATTATGTATATATCCATATCTGTCTACCTATCTATCTATATATCTATATCTATATCTATATCTATATCTATATCTTTTTCTGTCTATCTACTAAAGCTTATGCTAGAAATGACCGTAGGTAGCATTGAGTGATTGTGCTCCCACTAAATCAAATCCAGTTCTGACAACATCCATTACTGGCATAGTGGCGTTTCCATAAACCATTAATGCTGCCCCAGGCTCTGTGGCCTGAGAGGCATCATTTGTTCTCCACAGTGCTGGCCCTTTGCCATTTTGTCACATGTCTGTCTGGCGATGGCCTTTTCCATTTCCTTACCTGGCTCTACATGGCTGCGTCTGTCCTATGGCAAAGTTTTTCTATTTCACTCCCCGGTGACTTTTAAGGTAGCACATGAAATGCGATCCTGGGGTTCTATGCGTGACTCCTAACTCTTCTAGCTCTGTAAGCTTTTAAACAATCTGAAATGGGGGAGTGTGTGTGTGTGTGTGTGTGTGTGTGCGCGTGCATGCACACACATGTGCATTTGTGTGTGAAAACTGATTCAAGCATCACCCAGAGACCTTGTATTCCCCAGGCCCCCAGCAGCCTCAGGATATGTTTCCTATTAAGGATTAATTTTCCTCTAAGAAGTTATCTTTCTGGCCCTTGAAAGAGGTTTTATTCCCATTTAATGCCTGTTAGAAGCTCCCTGAGATTGGATTGAGCAGGTGGTCTCCGAATACAGGTTTCAATGCACATTATTCACAGGAAATAAGATCAGGGTTGAGAAAATCCACTTTTTGAGAGAGGTGAGAAGGAGTGTGGTTGTCATTCTTGTTTGATCTTGGACGACTGACTTCACCTATGTCTCCGCTTTCCATAGATAATACAGGAAACAGCTCCTTCTCTCTTCCTACCTCATCACAGCGTCCTGCAGGCAATTATAAGATGCTTTTAGAGTCCTCTCTGTAGGGCACTCGCCTTGGAAATAAAAGAATTATTGGTATTCTCACCACTTGACACTCACCAATGGCCCTGCATGAGATGGGCATTCTCTGGCTGACACGCATGCAATTTGTTGCAGCTGCAGCAAGTCACAGCCTGTTGATGAATAGAAATCCGGAAGTCACATACAAGCCGACCTAAGCGAGGCATGGATCTCACCGCTACTTTTAGTGAATAGGGCTCTGCTGAAATGTGTCACTGAGTGCAGACCTCTTACAAACTTTCTCACCCGTGGCTCAGTCTAGATCGCATGAAGTAGGCGTGTGGAGGTAGAAGGTCACATCGAGCCGCGTTAAGTTATAAAAGAGAGAGAGAGCCGGTGTGCTGGATCTGACAGCCATACAAATCCAAAAGCCATTGTCTCCCTCTGGGCAGTAATCTGTCCAACTGTCTCCCTGGCGTTCCCACCAGGAGGCCTCAGCAGCTGCTGGAAGTTAACGCAAGGGAGACTGAGCTCCCCTTCTTTCTGCTAAGCACCCCACATCTCCCCCAACCCAGGCACACACTCCGTTTGAGGCAATTGTTGGCAATTTCACTTTCTTCAGCAAATTGTCTCAGTGTGGTTGTTTCCCCCTTCCTGCCACAGCCAAGCTCCTGTCTGTTGACTCTGATGTGTCTTTCACAGAATCTCATTTTCATCCCTGTCACCAAAGTCCAAATGCCAACATACTGATTATTCTTGCTGTGACAAATACGGTGTCTCTTCAGCAGTCTCTTCAGGTCCCAGTCTCCTGAGAAAACAGCTCCCTCCCTCCCCCAGCCTTTTCATAACATGGCACGCTAAGATCCCCACCATCCCTGCCTTCAATTCCTTCACATGCTCATCCTGGACGTTCTTCGTATCAGTTCTGAAACGGCATCTCCTCCTCAGTTCTGTTTCACCTGTTTCCTGCCTGTCTCTGGGTCTCTGGAAGCCCCAGGTCAGCAGGACAGATTCTTCTGCCCCCAGAGGCTACCGCCAAGCTTAATTTTAGCACCCGGCAAATTACAGTAAGTCCTGCTCATCAGATCAAAGCATTCATCCCTGCATGCGAGCCAAACTTGGGGGACATAGCAAACAACCTCGAAAATGTCTTATGAGTCAGCTAAGGAGCGTTCAGGCATGCGAAATCACAGGACACGTCCACACATTCAGACATAATGACTTTCGGGCAGGATCATTTAACATGAAAGTGAAGCTCATTCTCTGGCTGCCACATTGCACCAGGCCGAAGAACAGGCTTCTGTGGAAACATATTCAGGCAGAGTTAAGTACCTGGGAAGGACGTCCACGTGATGACTTGCGGGAGAGCTATGAAATCTCCTTGGGGCATGTCATATTTAGGACATCCTAAAGCACACCCACTGGGGCACAGGTGGCCTTTGTTGTGTTAGTCAATTTAATGTCCGTTTGATAAAGAAGCTGAAGTCCGGCAACTCCAAAGCCCAGAAGTCAGTGCCGACGCCTATGATTACAAGAATTTCATTCTCAAGCTTTTAGATTGAAAAATAGATGACTGAATCTCTCCATAAATGTCAGAACTCTTGCTTCTTTCTGTTTCATTCATTTATTTTTTAATTTTTATTTTTGTTAGAAACAGTCTTGCTTTGGAGACTGGAGTGCAGTGGTGTCATCAGAGTTCACTGCATCTGGAACTCCTGGAAAATCAAGTGATTTTCCTGCCTCAGTCTCTCGAGTAGATGATACTACAGACACACACCACCGTGCCCAGCTAATTTTTTTTTTTAATTTTCCCCTTTGGTTTTTGATTCAGGATTCAAAATTTTTTGTAGAGACTGGGTTTCGCTATGTTGCCCAGGCTAGTCTTGCATTCCTGGCCTCAAGTGATCTTCCCATCTTGGCCTCCCAAACCTCTGAGATTACAGGCATAAGCCACCGTAGCCGGCTGTTCCTTTCTATTTTAAATATGCCCACTAGCCAGGTGTGATGGCTTACACATGTAATCCCAGCATTTCAGGCTGAGGCTGAGGCTGGAAGATTACTTCAGCTTAGGATTTTGAGGCCAGCATACACTGCAAAACCCCGTCTCTACTTAACAAAAAAAATTATCTGGGTGTGGTAGTACACACCTGTGGTTCCAGCTACTCGGGAGGCTGAGGTGGGAGCACAGAAGGGGGACGCTGCAGTGAGCTGTGATTGCACCACTGCACTCCAGCCTGGGTAACAAAGCAAGACACTGTCTCAAAAAATTTAAAAAATTAAAAATTAAATATGCCCACTAAACCCTTTAGCAAGGAAATGATCCCTGATTCATATCATCATTTTATCAGCCTACTTTACCATAAAAAGTGATTGAGAAGAGCTCCCTTTGCCTCTTCCCAGTAGCCTTGGAGAGAGTGGTGCAGACACACAGTCAATTCCAGTCTGCTTCTGGCATCTGCGCTATCCCAAGAATTTCAGTGTTAGCGATGTTGACAAGAGGGCTGACATTTCCCATCTGAAGTCTGGAAGGAGATCAGTCCTCTGAAATAGACAGGCCGATCTTGAAAGAAAGTTCACTGGAGTATGATGAAGAGCAACTTTCAGAGAACAACTGTTATCAGGCAGCAGAGGTAATGGCAAGGCCCACTACGGACCATTAAAACATCAGAGAAGTTGGTTTTTGCTCTTTTTTTCCACCTTCCCCTGCTTCATGTGAAAATGTGAGAAAACAGATGATGTGCTCTTCTTCTTTCCACCTTACCTCTTACATATTTTATTTATTACCTTCCTGTATATTAATTTTTTTTTGAGACACAGTTTTACTCTGTCGCCCAAGCTGAAGTGCAATGACATGATCTTGGCTCACTGCAACCTCCATCTCCCAGGTTCAAGCGATTTTCATGCCTCAGCCTCCCGAGTAGCTGGGATTACAGGCATGAGCCACCACACCTGGCTTATTTTTGCATTTTTAGTAGAGACACGGTTTCATCATGTTGACCAGGCTGGTCTCGAACTCCTGACCTCAAGGGATCCATCTGCCTCAGCCTCCCAAGTGCTGGAATGACAGGTGTGAGCCACCCCACCCAGCCATGCTTCTTGTATATTAATTTTATTGCAAAAATATCCTCATGCTCCATATTAATTAAAATTTGATTAAATCAATATCAATGATGAAATACCCAAGATTATAAAATCTAAAAAGGCAAGAACCTGCGAGTTACCAGCACTTCTATCCATGCTTGGCACACAGTAGGGATTCACAAGGTATTTGTTTAACAAAGAAATTGCAGAAATCCATGTCACAAGCTTGGGTTACAAATTAAATGAGGCAACTGTTTCTGGCACAGAGTAGGTATTCAATATTTTCTTTCTCCTTTCCATCCACAAAACGGCTGGAGAAATCATCCTCTATTCCAGGCTTCCAACCAGTATTCACAGGTAGCAGGTCAGGAATGCTCAATTCCTTATCCCACCAGTCCATCAAAAACACCCAGGTCAGCAAGACAGGCCCAAAATGTTCAGGATTGGAGTCAGAACTCAGATTACAAAATCAAATATTGTTCCACATTGCCATCACCCGTGAAACCCCCTGAATGGTCTTCATAATAACCTCCCTATAGAAAGGATATCTTCAAAGGAAGTCTCCCTCCTGAAGAGCCAATGGTCAAAGCTAACCCCAGCTCAGCGCCCCTGACCTTGGCTGTCCTTGGTGGCCTTCACTGCCTCGTGTTTCATAGAAGAGTCTGAAGCAGAAGTCCAGTTCTGGTTTACGATGTCAGCAACAAAAGCTGAGCAAAAGAGAGATACTGGATCATTCCAGATTTCACTGTGCTTTTTATTTTAAACGTAAAATGGAACCTTCATTTGAGTCTAACCTTTACCAAAGACATGGCAACAAACTTCAGACCTATGGAATTCTTTCCATCCCAATCATTCCTATAAATATTTGAACAACTTTTTATTTCTTCTTATTATTATTATTATTTTGAGACAGAGTCTGTCTCTGTCACCCAGGCTGGAGTGCAGCGGTGCAATCTCGGCTCACTGCAAACCCTGCCTCCCAGATTCAAGAGATTTTTCTGCCTTAGCAGAAAGCCTGAGTAACTGGGACTACAGGCACCTACCACCATGCGCAGCTAAATTTTGTACTTTTAGTAGAGACAGGGTTTCACCACGTTGACCAGGCTGGTCTCGAACTCCTGACCTCAAGTGATCCACTGGACTCAGCCTCCCAAAGTGCTGGGATTATAGACATGAGCCACTGCCCCCAGTGAACAGCTTTTTTTAAATGCTCACATATTGATCTAAAAGAAAAACGATACATGTGTAGAAAGTGTGGAAAGGTCTACTTTATTCTCAGTGAGAAGCTTTCTCATTTGGTAGGACACAAAGTATTATCTAACATAGACTCTGACCAAAGGAAACCGTGGTTGAATAAACTTCCACATCAAACTACCTAGAACAATTCCTACCAATCACTCCTCATTTTCCTCAAATAAAATGGCTAAACCAAACGTGAGTTTTATTTAAGTAAATATTTGGCAGCTCATTAAAAAGTAAACATGGAAGATCCGAATTTTCTAATGTAGCCTTGGATCAGTATTTAGCCTAAAGAGTTAAAGAGAATGAAACTATTGTGAAACCATTATGTAATGATATTTTTTCAGTTTAAGTTTCATTGACAGATTATATGTACAATTCACACTTACACATTTTTTAATTTTTAATTTTTTTTATTTTTTGAGATGGAGTCTTGCTGTGTCACCAGGCTGGACTGCAACCTCTGTACTTGGCTCACTGCAACCTCCGTCTCCCGGGTTCAAGCGATTTTCATGCCTCAGCCTCCTGAGTAGCTGGGATTACAGGCATGTGCCACTATGCCTGGCTGATTTTTTTGCATTTTTAGCAGAGACAGGGTTTTGCCATGTTGGCTAGGCTGGTCTCGAACTCCTGGCCTCAGGTTATCTGCCATCCTCTGCTTCCCAAAGTGCTGGGATGACAGGTGTGAGCCACTGTGCTCAGCCACACTTACACATTTATATATATAAATAATGTATATACACGTATATGTGCATGTTATTTGTAATCAAAACTGTATCAAGTTCAAATATTATTATAAACTATTTGTTTTGTTTTTGTTTTTGTTTCGAGACAGAATCTGGCTGTGTTGCCCAGGCTGGAGTGCAGTGGCACGATCTCAGCTCACTGTGACCTCTGCCTCCTGGATTAAGTGCCTCAGCTTTCCAAAGTGCTAGGATTACAGGCATGAGCCACCCCACACAGCCTATAAGCTATTCGTCATGTTCCTCTGTAAGAGCCTGTTCTGACACCAGTTGCTGTTACTGCAATTTAATTCTGGCGCTAACTCCTTGGAATTAAGTGCAGATTCATGTGTTAAAGGGCATAGTGGTACACAGACTGCCCTTTACTTCAGATGCCAGCCACTGACAGTGTCCCCCAGTCACCCAAACTTTTGTCCAACTGGCAACAAATCCAGGGAGTTCCCATGACCTCTCAGGTTTGATAATTCGCTGGAACAACGCACAGAATTCAGGAAAGTGCTACTTTCATGGTCAGTTTTATTGAAAAAAAATACAAATCAGAATGAGCCACATGAAGAGACACATTGGACAAGGCCTAAAGGGTCCTTAAGGCAGAACTTCCAGGTTCTCTCCCTATATTAGCCTGTTCTCACATTGCTAACAAAGATATATCTGAGACTGGATAATTTATAAAGGAAAGAAGCTTAATGGACTTCCATTCCAAGTCCCTGCATGGCTAGGGAGGCCTCACAATCATCGTAGAGCCGAAAGAGGAACAAAGCCACGTCTTACATGGTGGCAGGCAAGAGAGCTTGTGCAGGGGAACTCCCATCTACAAAACCATCAGATCCTGTGTGACTCATTCACTATGATGAGAACAGCATGGGAAAGACTTGCCCATGATTCAATTACCTCCCACTGGGTCCCTCCCATGACACATGAGAATTATAGGAGCTACAATTCAAGGTGAGATTTGGGTAGGGACACAACCAAACCATAATCACTGCCTATGGAAACAGAGCATGTCACTCTCTTGGCATATCTATGTATTCACTGATCAGGAAGCTCTACTGAATTTTATCAGTGGTGTCCAGAGTTTTTATTGGTGTTCCATTACACAGGCATAATTGATAACTCAATCTCCAGCCTTCCTTCCTCTCTGGTGGTCAAGCTGTCTCAAAGCTCCAACCATCTGATCACAAGGTTGGTCTTTCGGTAACCAACCCAGTTCCTGAGCCATCTCATTAGCATAAACTCAGGCATTGAAATAACAACAATATTCCCTATCACTTGGTAAATTCCAAGGGTTTTAGAAGCTCCATGCCAGGAAACCTGGACAAAGGCCAAAAAAATTCTTTATTATACAACAGAGCCAATGGCACAAAACCAAATGCAGTCAGGTAAATCAATTCTACACATGGCCCGCCTATCTCAGTCCAGGTCCATGGATTATCTTATGGTCTGGTTTAAAACAAGAGTCAATTTTAGAGTTAAAAGGATGAAATGGACTACTTATCTTTGAAGCTGTCCTTCATAATCATTGATTCCCTCAGCTATGTCTTCAAAATGTGTGTTATCTAATTAAGATCCCTGAAAAACTGCATGCAAGGAGAAACCTGACAGCTATCACCTTAACCAAGTAATTCGAGGTAACGTCATCAATAACGGGGCAAGAGACATTGCCTGCTCCATTGCACGATGCACTGACAAGGATAAAGCATTACTTCTGTGGTTTCATCACTAAAAATTCACAACTTGAAACTCCTCACAAGGAAACATCAGATAAACATACATCTGGGGATGTTTTACAAAGCAACTGGCCTGTATCCTTCAAAAACAGCAAGGTCACAAAAAACAAAGACAAAAACAAAGGAGTGGGTCTGGATGAAAAAAAAAAACTAAAGAGATAGGACAAATAATTGAATCTCATCACCCTAGGTTGGATCTGGGGTAGGAAAAAAACTTCCTATAAAGGATATTACTGGGCTAATTGCTGCAATTTGTATATGGACTGTGGATCAAATGATATTATTATGCCAATGTTATGTTTCCTAGGTTTTAAATTTTTATTTTAATTTTATTTTCTACGTCACAAATCATCAAGCAAGTTTTCTGGTTTTGATCATTATATTGTGTACAGAGATGTACAAATGTAAGATAATTTCCTTATTTTTTTAAACACACTTATGTATTTAGGGTCATCATAATATGACTCTATGTCACTCCCAAATAATCCCCCTAGAAGATATAGCAGGGGAATAGTGGTAAATCATAAAGCAAATTGGGTTAAAATGTGAGCAATAAGTAATATTCTTGGAAAAGTATATACAGAAGTTATTTGAACCATATTTACAACTTTTCATTATGTTTAAAATTAAATCAAAAAGGGTAGACATGGTAACTCAATGCCTGTAATATAAACACTTTGGAAGGCTGAAGCAGGGGGATCATTTGAGGTCAGGAGTTTGAGACCAGCCTGGGCAACTTAGTGAGACCATGTCTGTACAAAATTAAAACAAAAAAATTAGCTAGGCATGGTGGTGCACACCTGTAGTCCCAGTGACTCAGGAGGCCATGGCAGGAGGATTGCATGAGCCCAGGAAGTCATAGCTGCAGTGAGCCAAGATCATGCCACTGTATTTCTGCCCTGAGTGACAAAGGGAGACCCCCATCTCAAAAAAAATTATATCAAATAAAAATCTAAAAAAAAAGTTATACATGCAGTGAAAATGTGTAATGTTGCAAACAAAATCCATTAACTGGTCTAGAAAAAACACAGATAGAAGTGCTGTGATTTTGGTCATCTGCTCCTTGTTCTAACTTTGGACACTTTGATAAAAGAGTGCTCTTGGCTGGGTGCAGTGGCTCAGGCCTATAATCCCAGCACTTTGGGAGGCCAAGGTGGGTGGATTACAAGGTCAGGAGTTTGAGACCAGCCTGGCCAATATGGTAAAACCCTGTCTCTACTAAAAATACAAAAATTAGCCGGGCATGGTGGCCCATGCCTGTAGTTCCAGCTATGGGAGGCTGAGGCAGAAGAATCCCTTGAACCCCGGAGGTGGAGGTTGCAGTGAGCCAAGATCGTGCCACTGCACTGCAGCTTGGGCGACAGAGCGAGACTCTGTCTAAAAAAAAAAAAGAGTGATCTAATTTATTTTTCATTCTTAAGAATCTCTGTCTTCCCCATTCTCAATGAATGGAGGACATTTTTCTTTTTTTGCCCTTAGCATGTACAGAGTCCTTTGCTTTGCATACAGAAAACAGCATTGAACAAACCATGTTTCCTATTCTGTGAGCTTATAGCTTTGTTGGGCAGATAGGCCTTCTTCTCATATTTAACTCTTTATATGGGATAAAAATGGAAAGCCTAAAAGTAACACAAGGTGATATGAAAGCACATACACCTGAGGTCCTGCTGAGTTTTGAAATCAGAGGAGTTGGTAAGGGGAGAAAGTAGAAAGCCATCCCAAAATGTTACCAGTGGAGGGTGTCCAGGTTCTTAGCATTTTGAACAAACAACTGAACAAGCCCAAACAAACCAAGGAAAGAATGAAGCAACAAAAGAAGAAATTTACTGAAAATCAAGTACACTCCACAGCATGGAAGGCACCCGACCACAGGGGCTCAAGAGCCGGGTTTCAGTATTTTCTGAGGTTTAAATACCCTCAAGAGGGTTCCTATTGGCCACTTGGTGTACACTCTATGCAGACGAAGTAGTGGCCCACAATCAATCCGATTGGTTGCAGAAAGCAACCAATCAGAGGCTGATGTAGAGTTTCAAATGTTACACCCTATGCAAACATCTGATTGGCTACAGAAAGCAAGCAATCAAAGGTACTTTCAATTTTCCATCTGCCTCCAGAAAAAGGGATTGGGGTTTGCAAAGGGAGTAGCCTCTGGTCTTTTTTTTTTTTTTACTTAGATGTGGAAAGTTGGGATTTTCCTTTTGATTTACTTCTAGAAAGTCAATAGGACTTAGGTTCCCTACCTTCAGACCCTATTCTCCTGCCTCAAATGCATCTGTTCTTCCCTGTCCCTCAGGCAAGGGGTGCCTGAGACAGCCTTGACATACCTTATCACGACCCTTTACTACAAAGGAATGTTCCACATCATTTTCCTCAATCTTTATTTCAGAATCAGGGGCTGACAACTTGAAGTTGGAAGGGTGTTTCATAATTATTCCTTTTTCCATTTTTCCTCCTTGGTCTTGTTTCCTCCCTGTCCCCTGTGTTTTGACAAGGGTAAATTCATGCCTAATTATTCAATAAATATTCAGTAGGCAGGAATTAGAATTTCACTTAGGCCTCTGATATACCTGGGCAACTCAATCCAGGTTTTGGTTTCACCAGAATCATAAGTGAAGTTAAGTAAATCCTAATGCAGGTAAGAATGAAATTTTGTCAACAGTCTTTTAGTGGAATTGACAGCAGGCAATACTTGACTGGTTTGGTTGCAGAAATTTTCACACACTAAAAGTGGAATACCACCAGCTCATTTTCCTATCTCACAAAACAGAGACACTGCAAATGAACTGAGGCATTAGAGATGGTCAAAGTAATTCATATATATATAATTGCACTTTAGGTTCTGGGGTACATGTGCAGAACGTGCAGGACTGTTGCATAGGGACATACATGGCAATGTGGTTTGCTGCCTCCATTCCCCCATCTATATCTGGCATTTCTCCCCATGTTATCTCTCCCCAACTCCCCACCCTGCACTGTCCCTCCCGTAGTACCCCCTCCAACAAACCTCAGTGTGATGCTCCCCTCCCTGTGTCCATGTGTTCTCATTCAACACCTGCCTATGAGTGAGAGAACATGTGGTGTTTGATTTTCTGTTCTTGTATCAGTTTGCTGAGAATGATGGTTTCCAGATTCATCCATGTCCCTACAAAGGACACAAACTCATCATTTTTTATGGCTGCATAGTATTCCATGGTGTATATGTGCCACATTTTCCCTGTCCAGTCTATCATCAATAGGCATTTGGGTTGTCTTTGCCATTGTAAACAGTGCCACAGTGAACCTATGTGTGCAAGTGTCTTTATAATAGAATGATTTATAATCCTTTGGGTATATTCCCAGTAATGGGATTGCTGGGTCAAATGGAATTTCTATTTCTAGGTCCTTGAGGAATCCCCACACTGTCTTCCACAATGGTTGAACTTCCACAATGGTTGAACTCCTACCAACAGTTTAAAGTGTTCCTATTTCTCCACATTCTCTCCAGCATCTGTTGTCTCCAGATTTTTTAATGATTGCCATTCTAACTGGCGTGAGATGGTATCTCAATGTGGTTTTGATTTGCATTTCTCTAATGATGAGCATTTTTTCATATGTTTGTTGGCCTCGTATATGTCTTCTTTTGTAAAGTGTCTTTCACCCACTTTTGAATAGGTTTGTTTGTTTTTTTCTTGTAAATCTGTTCTAGTTCTTTATAGATTCTGGATATTAGCCCTTTGATAGATTACCATTATTAACTTTTTGCTTATATTCTTCTAAACTTATTTCCAATTAAATATCTATATAATGTTTTA